>CACVCL010027100.1:0-191686 GCA_902729485.2 Mus minutoides
ACTCTCCACTTGAGGGAGCCCATATGGCCTTTCTGGGGTCTTTTGTCCAAAACATCAGCTAAATGCTAAGGACAAAGGCAGTCCTAGCTAGGTCCATAGCTGGGTCCTAAAAAAAAAAAAAAAACAAGCCTTAGTTGTCTCATCCTCCACTTCCCCTTCTCCCTCCTCCTCTTCCTCTTCCTCCCCTCCCCCTCCCCCTTCCTCTTTCTCCTCCTCCTCCCCTTCTCCTTTCTCTTTCTCTTTCTCCTCCTCCTCCCCTCCCCCTTCCTCTCCCTTCTCCTCCTCCTTTTTGTTTTTGTTTTTTCAAGACAGGGTTTCTCTATGTAATGTTGTCTGTAGACCAGGCTAACCTTGAACTCAGAAATCCACCTGCCTCTGCCTCCAGAGTGCCGGGATTCAGGTGTGGCACTATGGCCCAGCTATTTGTTAGTTTTCTCCTTTTTTATGCATCCACAGCACAATCATTCTGGCCAGGCTCGCTCTTCCATCAATCAGTGGCTGCCCCTGTGTTTGCTTTGACTTTCTTCTGTGTCTGGAAGGACACCTTTTTCAGTGACTCCTATTCCAGCTCGACCCGTCCTTTTAGGCTGACCTGTCACCATATCTCTATGTAACTATTTCTTATCTCCCTACTTCTCTGGTTCTTCACATTATTTTGAGTCTCTCTTCCTTTGAACATCATTCACACTGTTGCATTTTCTATTATTCACGAACATATTATATTAACTTTACTTGTGAACTCCTTGAACAGAGATCATGTCTGATGAAAGTGTTCCCATAACAGCTTAGAGCTAAGCACCCAGTTCAAAGTTGGCATTTTCCCCATAGTTGGTATGCCTGGTTTCTTCTATTTCATTCCATTGCAAATAGAGCAATTCCATTGTCAGGCTATGAGCAGTTAAATCACTTTTCAGGGGTATGGGGAGGAATAAGCAAATAAATTCAGGCCTTAGTGTTCCTTGCCTTAGGGAACTGATACACAAGACAGACAGAAAACATTAGGATCAAAGTTAATAGAGATTACTTCTCTGGGGCTGAAGTGATAGACATGGCTTGGTGGGTGAGGTGCTTGTCACACGAGCATGAGGACCTGATTGTAGTTACCTAGCACCCGCAGAGAAGCCTGGCATGGCAGCAAGCTTTTGTAAGACCCCAACTCAATGTGTTTCTTAGACCCCTAGAAACAAAGCCCAGCATGAAGTTCTTTGTTCTTCCACCTTCATCCTGAGAAGCCGATGACCACTGGATGACCCACCCAGGCACCTGACTCATTGTGTAAGGGACCAAGAATGTTTACTCAGCTTCCCCATTCCTTGTGAAATGTTTGCCAAAGATAGCCTGTAACCCTTCTGCAAGAGATGAGCTGTAATTCATCATCCCCATTCTTATGTTTACTCAGCTTCCCCATTCTTTGTGGTCTTATCCTCTCCTTTCTTTGTGGTTTTTTTTCCTTTAAATACCCCCTCTCCCAGCTACTTTGGGTGCCACGGTCCTCTATCCTTGTGTGGTGTATGACTTTGGACCCGAGAGCGCTCTTGAAATAAAAGTCCTCTTGCTGTTTGCATCAAGACCGTTTCTCGTGAGTGATTTGGGGTGTCGCCCCTCCTGAGTCAGAATGTGGAAGAGTCCTCACGTTGTGGGTCTTTCACTTTTGGATGCCAGCGTGGTGAGAAGTATACAGGTGAACTGTGGGGAACAGATAAGATCCTGACTGGGTATAAGTTATTGACATGAACCAAGCTGGGTCAGTCAAGGACCCCAATACCTCAAACCCATGGGAGCTGGATAATCCTTCTCCAGGTCAGGAGTTGGCCAAGCCTTCCTCTGGCCCCAGAGCAAACAGCAGGTACAGACCAGTCAACCATAGCCTCCTCTCCAGGATTGATGCTGGCTGAGACTGCTCCCCTACAGACACTTCCTATGAAGATGAGCTAAGCCTGCCTCCTTGTTCAGCTGTGTACCATGAGCCCACCTTCCTATTCAGCTGTATACAAGAAACTCAGCTCCTTGATTCAGATGCATAAAATAGACATGATGAGTTTCTGACTTGCTATTGCTGCTGTTTCTTCATCAGAGAGAGCATAGCTCACCAGATCCCAGCTTCTCTGTCTGTGTGTCTGTCCCTTTTTCATTCGGCTATAGCCCCAATAAGATAAATTTCTGAAGTGGTGCGAAATGTGGCAGTGGATCCCAGAGATTCACAGGCCAACTGGTATAGCTCCAGATTAAGTAAGAGACCTTTTCTGGAAAAAAAAAAAGAGAGACCTTTTCTGAGAGAGAGAGAGAGAGACAGAGACAGAGACAGAGACAGAAACAGAGAGACAGACACAGAGAGACAGAAGAGAGATACAAAGAAAAGATTAGAAAAATAGAGGAAGATACCCCTGGCTTTCATACATCACACATGGGCAAGTGAGCATGTACACACACACACACACACACACACACACACACACATATATACTTTTGGGATTGAGGAATGTGTGTGTGAGAGAGAGAGAGAGAGAGAGAGAGAGAGAGAGAGAGAGAGAGAGAGCGAGCATATGTATGTATGTGGCATCTATTCATTCTAAATATGAAGAAACAAAGATTGCTGAGGTCAGTGTTGGTCCCAGGGCACACACAGAGCTCAGGGCTGCCCTCACTGCAGACGCTGATCTTCAAGACCTCCTGTGTTCTATGCTGTGACTGAGGAGGATCTGCAGACTGAGTGCTAGTAGATGCAAGGACACATAGAGCATAAAGGAAGGGCTCTTCTTAAATAAATGTGGAACTCGGACAAACCAGCGGCTGGCTAACATATTCCAAATGTTCAGCTCGTGTATATTTTCTTTGGCTAGTTCTCTTTTAGACTTTAAAGCTGGTTTTTAAAACTGGTTTGAGGCCACCTAAGAAGGTCGTCTCACGATTCTTCACTGAAAACTCATTAAATAACCACAAACCGTCACGTGACACAGATTCCCATAGCACCGGCATCTACCCAGTCTGCCCTAGCGCCGTGCTGGCTCTTTCTTGGTTCCTAGCTCCCTTTTCTACATTATTTAATACATTTGGGATAGAATGGGACTTGACTGTTTCCAAACATCAAGCTTCTGGTGAGTCTTTCCTCAAACTGAACTAAGGCTTTCAGCTACAAGGTCTTCCCACTTGGAGAAAGAATCAAGACCGTTGTAGGATTATTATTATTATTATTATTATTATTATTATTATTATTATTATTATTATTATTATTGTTTTTCGAGACAGGGTTTCTCTATGTAGCCCTGGCTATCCTGGAACTCACTCTGTAGACCAGGCTGGCCTCGAATTCAGAAATCCGCCTGCTTCTGCCTCCCAAGTGCTGGGATTAAAGGCGTGCGCCACCACGCCCGGCTTCGTTGTAGGATTAATTTAGGGCGTTGCTGGGACTAGGAGGGGATAGGTGGGTAGTGGAGAGGAAACTTAAACTCTTCCCTTTTTTCCTAAGGTGCCCAGGGAAAGCAGATCAGGGAAAAGAGCCTCTGCCAGCTTGTGAAGCACCCCCACCCCACCCCACCCCCCCCCCCCCCACAAAAAAAAAAAAAAAAAAAAAAAAAAAAAAAAAAAAAAAAAGAGAAAGAAAAGAAAAGGGAAAAAACAAACCTTCCAGCCAGAAGAGAGCCACTCTCACTCTCCTGGAAAACTCCATGAAAATGTCTCCCGTGACAGTTTTGGAGCACACAGCCATCTCTGACCACAGACCACAGAGGAACTGGCCCTAGGCCCAGAGTCCCCACGGGGGAAACTCCTTGGACTGTGCAGCTGTAGCGCAGCTAGTAACCCATCCATCTTTGGCTGGTTGCTGCGGCATGGAGACAGTTAGGCACGGGCGCCCTCTGCTGCTAGCTCCCGGTATTAGTCGAGCCTGTCTGGGAAAGCATCTTCCAGTGCCTTGGGATTGCCTCCAACTCTGGCCAGAAGCTCCTGGAACCTGTGTCATTCAGTGGAATGTTTGTTTCAGACTCTGCGGAAACGGGCCCCAAGGAGGAGTCAAGGTGAGAGCATGAAGACACCTATAGAGGAGGCATAGGAATATCAGTGCAGGATGGGAGACAGTGAGCCGTTCCGCAGCAGCTGAAGGGTACATAGACCTGCCCTGTCACCGGTACAGTGTTTCACTGACAGACAGAGATGTTCCCACAATTAGAACGTGGGACTTGGAAGTAGCCAAATTTATTTTCAATGGGAATCAGGTTTTCTTTTGCCCCTTACCTCCTTAACCAAAGCCAAGAGAATATAAAAATGTTGGCTGGGATCAGCACTTCCCACATCTGAGGAGCCAGATGCAGATTCGAAGGAAGACAGAATCGCTTATAGCACACCTAACAGTTAGCAAAAGTTGGGGGAACTAGTACGAAGAACAGAGACCAGAAGGAAGGGCGGAGGGTTCTCTGATGGCACCTTGATCAGATCCTCTGCTGTACGATGGAAGAATCTGGTCAGATCTAAAACATCTTTAGTGAATCAATAGTGTCTGTCAGAGGTCAACGGACTGTGTTCCAAGATCTCGGTGGAAGCAAGGGACCCCACCCAGTCTTGGATACCAGTTCTAGAGGAAGCAGAAAGATTTCTTATCTCAGAATCTGAAGAATAAAACACACAAGTTAAATAGGATTGTCTAATATATGCTATGGGTTTGGTGCTGTTAAATGGCACAATTGTAGAGCCAGGGAGAGGGCCCAGTCAGGAGAAAATGTTTGTTTTGCAAGCGCCAGGACCTGAGTTTGATCCCTAGAACCCATGCAAAAATCAGGTTGCAGTGGTGGTCTGAGTTTATAATTTCAGCAGTGAGCAAGCTGAGGCAGAGTTCTAGGTGAGAGAGAGAGTGAGAGCAGGAAGGGGAGAGGGAGGTGGAAGGGCAGAGGGAGGGGGAGGGGCAGAGGGAAGGGGAGGGGGAGAGAAAATCCTGTCTTAAAAAAAAGAAGGAAAGAAAGAAAGAGGAAGAAAGACAGAAAGAAAGACAGACAGAAAGAAAGAAAGACAGAAAGAAAAGAAAGAAAGAAAGAAAAGAAAGAAAGAAAGAAAGAAAGAAAGAAAGAAAGAAAGAAAGAAAGAAACTGGATGCCTCTGTGGTTGTCTTCAGGTTTCTCTAGGCATGACAGTGCTGCTGAGACCCAGAAGAATAGATACAAATTCATCCTTCTGGTTCAGTGGTTCTCAACCTGTGGGTCACGACCCCATTGGGGTTGGAATAACCAGGTAGCCTGCGTATCTGATACTTACATTACGATTCACAGCAGTAGCAAGGTTACAGTTATGAAGTAGCAACAAAATAACTTTATGGTTGGGGGTCACCATAACACGAGGCACGGTATTAAAGGGCCGCAGCGTTAGGAAGGTTGAGAACCGCTGCTCCAGCTGATGGCATGGAACACTCAAACCACCTCTTCTCCCTCTTCCTTGCCTGCTGCTTCATATTTAAATCCCCCAAAGGCACTCACTTCTCCTATTTTTTTTTCTCACCAGTCTTTGAAAATGTTCTTTGCCCGAATTTACCCGTCCATACGACACGCATGGAAATCATGACTATTCCATGTTTTAAGGTGTGTATATGGTTTGCCACCCATCTCTTTTGAGGTTTTGTTTTATTTGGTCCCGTGCTTTGGGGCTGTGTTAGCACTAGCTGATGTGTTCTTTGGTGGCACAGTGTTCCTGCAGACACACGGGTGGCCTGCAGTGCCTTTGTAGACATTCTTGCTGGTGTCCATATTATGTATTTGAGACAGGATTTCTTAAATGTAGGCTGGACTGGCTGACTAACAAGTCCTAGAAACCTAGCTGCCTCCTACTCTCTACATCTGGGAAGTCCGTACTTGCCTTCTTTTTCATGGGTTCTAGAGACTGAGCTCACGTCCCCCCCTACTTGCAAGGCAAACTCCCCAGTGACTGAGCTACTCAGCCACTATATTCTTATTTGGGTTGGTACATAATATTATGTGAATATCACATAAGGGGCTTGGGGGGGTTGCCTGGGGCCCCCAGGAAGGCTCTGCTTTCATGAGTGGGATTTGTGTCCTTATGAATGAGACTTCCGGCTGGAGAGATGGCTCAGTGGTTAAGAGTACTGACTGCTGACTCCAAAGGTCCCTAGTTCAAATCCCAGCAACCACATGGTGGCTTACAACCATCCATACCATCAGTAATGAGATCTGACACGCTTTTCTGTGTACTTAGATATAATAATAATAATAATTAATAATAATAATAATAATAATAATAATAAATCTTTTAAAAGGGAGAGAGAGCACTGACTGCTCTTTCAGAGGTCCTGAGTTCAATTCCCAGCAACCTCATAATGGCTCACAATCATCTCTAATGAGATCTGATGCCTTCTTCTGGTGTATCTGAAGATAGCAACAGTGTACTCTCACATAAAATGAATAAGACACCTTAGACTTCCCTGACCATGTAAGAAGCCATGAGCTGGGACCTAAGGGCAGGAAGTAGCCTTCACCAGACGCAGGGCCTGTCAAAGCTTTGCTCATGGTCTTCCTAGTCTCCAAGTCCACTGTCTTAGCCACTGTTCTACTGCTGTGAAGAGATACCATAGCCAAGGCAAGTCTTATAAAAGAAAACATTTAATTGGGGGCTTGCTTACAGGTTTAGAGGATTCGTTCATGATCTTCATGGTGGGAAGCATATAGGCATGGCTCTGGAGCAGTTTCTGAGAGCTTTACACTTCCAATGACATATCTCTTCTAACAAGGCCACACCTCCTCTCCAACAAGGCCACACCTCCTCTCCAACATGGCCACACCTCCTCTCCAACATGGCCACACCTCCTCTCTAACAAGGACACACCTCCTCCTAATCCTTCTAAAACAGTTCACCAGCTGAGGACAAAAGATGCAAATATATGATCCTATGGGGCCATTCTCACGCAAACCACCGTGCCATGGGAATGAAACTGCAGTCGTCCACTCTGTGGCACTTTTAAGACTTTGCCACACTCAGCCCCAAATGGGATATCTTTGTCAAATGTCAACTCCCTACCTCCCCATTCAAGGCTCAGGGAGCCATGCAGAAGAGGAAGCAAAAAGATTATAGGAGCCAGAGTTGCTGATGACCCCAAGGAAACATAAGAGAGTGGTCACCAGTATGAGATGGGAATGTTCTGGAAGATGAGGAGACAAGATGTTGACCCAGTTGATTAATGGCACTACAGCTACATGGGCACATGTTGCTGTACCTCTTACCTGCAAGACCAGGCTTCTATATGCATCTCCTCCTTTTATCACCAAAGCCCTTCTGGGGGGTGGGGACTGCCACCATTCTCATTTCAATGATGAGGAAGGACATCAACACTCAAGAAAGTGCATTTAACTCAATTAGCTATTTAATTTAAGACAGGGTCCCATGGCTAGTTATGGTAAACCCCATAGTCAAACTCATAATGGTCTCTTATTACTTCACATACTTTTAAACCACAGCACGCCATCACAGATAGGACAGCTAGTCCAGGAAAGGAACTTTATTCCACACATAGTTCAGTGTGAGTGCCTCCGTCTGCCCTGACATCCTAGGAGTGTTTGATACTGTCATTGCCCCTGATTCAGTTCTTGAGACCACTATTTCCACTCCAGTCATAGCACAAATACTTCCTCCCCTGGATGAAGCTGACCACACACATGGGGAGGGGGAGGGGGAGGGGAGGGGAAGGGGGAAGGGGAGGGGAGGGCTATTGACACGATAAGAGTCGTCTGTGTTGGGGTGTCCACGGGCAGATACATGTTATTCTCTTTTCAGCTGAAGAAGGCTATTCTCCCCCAAGCTGCCTGATTCCAAACGGGCTCAGCCACGTTTTTTTCAGACTTTCCAAGTAACTTCATCCCTGGGGTGGAAACAGAGCATGGAATGATTTGGAGCAAAAGGACAATTTTTGGACAATTATAAGTGAGTGAAACCAGGAGGTTTATAATGGAAGTTGTCTCTCAACCCCTTAACTTTTAGCGTTTTGTAACCAAGGATTCTGTCTCTCAGGTTTTGGTGGTGGGAACACAACGCTAAGCAGCTGTCTGGAACGGCTTCTAGAGGTTCAATAATTAGAAACAGCTACACTGACTCCGGAGCCCATCGTTTGGGTTGTGGGGCAGGGTTGTACATTCAGAGGGAGAAAGAGAAAAAGGGCTGGAAACACGTAAAAATAAAAATTCAACCAAGTATGTCAGATGTGTTTTTAAAGTGGCTTGCATTTTGCTTTTCAAAATTGCACTGTCTAATCTTAATAATTCTTGTGTGAGGAATGAGCTGGAAGAAAAGTAAAAAAATCCTGACAATAATGAGGAGCCAGCCCCATCTATTATTGGGGGGGCACACGGTCAATGGAAGGCGACAGTGTGGTTTAGGAGTAAATCAGGTGACACAGCTAGGAAGTTAATGTTGTCTGCCAAAAATAAAAAAAGTGTAAGGAGCCTTGTTGTCATCTTCCAATTTCCTCAGACAGATTTAAAAGCTGGAAATGGCCCAGCTATTGTGCAGGCCTGAGACACGGGCTTCCTGGAGACAGATAACAAGCTTTTTGGGTGTCCCTGTCTACTCGGTGGTTTCTCCAAGCTTTTGTCTTTGGTCTTACAAATGGCTGAGATAACGTGGACCATATGAAAGGGCTGCATTTGCACATATGGAGAGGGTGGGATGTTGTAGGCAGAGGGGCCGCAGGGATAGGGCAGAAGCAAGAATTGAGGGCAAAGGTAAAAAATAGCATTTCCCGAAAAATGGTAAGGGGCGGGACTTGGGGAAGAGGGGAAGTCTCTACTCACCGAAATGCATCCCTCACAGCAGCCTTGAACTGATACCAAGGAGCCCACCACCTCTGCCTGCCTTCCCAGTGTGTGCCAGCAGGTGGTGGGTGGGAGCCAGACTCCTGGTCTTCAACCACCAATTTACTCCAGCCTTAGAGGTAGTCTGGAGCTAGACATGTCTGGGACATGGCTTTCTGTCTGTGAGTCTATTGTGTAGATGTCCCAGAGGGGCTAAAACTACCTTTTAGATGAAAGGTTTTTTTTTTTTTTTTTTTAAGATTTACTTATTTATTATATGTAAGTACACTGTAATCGCTTCTCGGTCTTTTGGCTAAGATCAAGTGTAAGTACACTGTAGCTCTTCAGACACACCAGAAGAGGGCTTCAGATCTCATTACAGATGGTTGTGAGCCACCATGTGGTTGCTGGGATGTGAACTCAGGACCTCTAGAAGAGCAGCTCAGTGCTTTTAACCACTGAGCCATCTCTCCAGCCCCTAGATGAAAGAAAGTTAAGTAATGGAGCCTGGGACTGCCTCAAATCTTAAACAAACCTCAAATATGTGCTCTCAGTACTAGGGAGCTAGGAAGAATGAAGATTGTGGGAGTTGCGGGTAAAGACCATCTTCTACACATTCAGTTACCCTAGGGAAGGTGACACTCATAATGGTCCAGAGCTGGCAAAGAGAGCCTTGTTTGTACCTCTTCTCCATACTCAGAGTGCATCAAAGCACCTGGGCATTAACAGAGGGAACCAGAGAGCTTGGCCCAGGTCCTGTGGGTTCAGGATAAGGTGGACTTTGTGGGAAGGCCTAGAAACTCAACAGTTGCCAAGCATTTACTGGGTATACAAAACAGATATTACTCTGAGATTCTATGCTGAGTCATAAGTTAATGAAAGCATGAATTATGGCTTTATTTCTGCAAAAAAAAAATACCTGCAAGAGCATTTGCATGTAACTATAAATGCATAGGAATATATATGAAGGATGTGTATTGTTAGCGGTTGCTATTTCTGCAAGGACAGTGGAGTCCAGGCTGGTGCTCAAGAGAATTTTGACTTGATAATCTTCTTTTAAAAATAGAAAACAAGATTTATTTACTTTATTTTACGTGTATGAGTGTCTTATTTGCATGTTTGTGCACTATGTGTGTGTCTGGGCCCTCAGAGGTCAGAGTGAGCATTGGGTTCCTTGGAACTGGAGTTATGGATGGTTTTGAACCCTGTGGGTGCTGGGACCTGAACTCTAGTCTTCTGCAAGAACAAGTGCTCTTAATTCTTGAGCCAGTTCTCCAGCCTCTTCTCTTTGTATGTGTCCTTCCTGACTTGATCTCTGCGGCTGTGATAAAGCACTTGAGGAAAAGCAGCATGGAGAGCAACACGCCCCAGCTCATGGTCCATCACCGAGGGAGTCTAGGCAGGGACTCAGGCAGGAGCTTGAAGCAGAAACCATAGAGGAATACTGCTGGCTGCCTCACTCTCTGCCTCACCCTCAGGCTCCTGCTTACTTACTTACCATTCTTTCACAGCCCAGGATCACCTGTTGAGGGAAAATGTCACCCACAGTTGGCTGGGCCTTCCTATACCACTTCAGTCAGGACAACTTACAGTCATGTCCACATACTAAGCTGACAATGGCAATTACTCAAATAAGACTTTTCCCCCCTCCCCCCTTCCCCTCTCCCCCCTCCCCCTCCCCCAGGAGACTGTAGCCTATGCCAAGTTGACAAAGATGAACAGGACAGTACACATTCATGTATTATCTCTGAAATTCTTTTCAAACAACAGCTATCATTTCTGATTCACAAACACAAACACACACACACACACACACACATGCACGCACACACAGTACATAGTTAAAGGCTGTACACTGAGAAATACACTCTTAGGCAACTGTGTTGTTCTGTGAACAATTAGAGACAACAGCTACACAAACCTGGCTGTACAGTTCTCTGCATATACAGACTATGCAGTGTGCTTCCTACTGCTGTTAGAACCGTGATTTAGCCTACTGCTCCTAGGACTGTGATAGATTAAATAACAATGCCTTAAATCAGTTATGAGAGGAGATGAGGAGATGATGCCATTAGACACACAGGGACTACAAGACACACAAAGTTGTCAGAATAACACGTAAATTGCTAGGCAGGAGCCTTTTATCAGTACAAGGAGCACAGTACTATAGCAAATAACTGTAGTATAGATAAACAATGTATGGTCATGAGTGTGTGTATGCAGTGACTTATGCCACTGGCCATGCAGGGGGCTTGTTTACACCAGTGCCTTAATAAACGTGTGAGAAATGCATTGTGCTTCAATATTACCTGGCTATGATGTGGGCAGTGAGAACTTTTCCATATCATTATAGCCTACAGACACCCCCCCCTCCATTTGTTGACCAAAAGGTCCACAGGCAGCATGTTTCTGTAAATACCCACTTTTAAGGCTGCCTAGCCTGTGAGGATGAAGATATCAAATTCTCAGAGCATCTGCCTTGTCAACCCTTTATCCTTTGTGTCTGACACAGAGTAAGTGTCCAAAGATATATGCTGATAAACTGAGTGAATTAGTTTATTAGTTATCAAATAAAAATAAAAGTTAACAATTAGTTATCAAATACAAATTGGAAAATATATATGCTCCAATCTGAAGTCTTTAAGTATCTGGAGCAGAGATACATACCTACTGTATGAATATAAATGAAATACGTTATTAATGAATAATACTTGGGGTCTGCCCCTTGAGATTTTACAATACAGACATTCACATTTTTAAGCATGTCATAAAACAAACTATAAGACATAAGGAGACATAAGTGGAGAGGGAAAGGAAGAGAGAAAAGGCCACAGTTCTTGGGAGGTGATCATGGGAGGCTGTGAGGGTGTGGGGCCCCTCAAGACTGAACATCCTTGGTGGCTTAGTTATTTTTCTGCTGTTGTGGTAAAACCCCGAGATGAGCAACTTAAGGGAGAAAGGGTTTATCCTGGCTCACAGTTCCTAAGCGATTCAGTCCATCATGACAATAGAGATGCGAAGCTGGCTGGTCACTTTGCACCCACACTAAGGAAACAAGGTGTGTACAGGAAGTGGGACTCAGCAACAAAATGCCCAACTCCCTACCCCAAGAAGCCCACTTTCCCCAGAAGGCACTGACACTCCTAAATGTTGCTACTCTTTGCTACTTTGTAGGTTCTTTTTTTCCCCCCACTCTTTATCTCCCAACTCCCATTTCACCCTGTCACTAGATAGGCAAGAAAGAAAGATAGAGGGAGGAGGAGAGGGAGGAAGGGACAGGAGAGGGAGAGGGAGGAGGAGGGGGAGGGGGAGGGGGAGAGGGAGAGGGGAGGGAGAATCCCTCAATCTGTTTTCTATCCTTTTGTTTCTTGTTTGACCATGACTACTAACAAACCACAGCTGGCCCCCTAAATAACCAACAATCACCCACCCTGCCTATCCACGCCCTAGCATTTATATACTCTCTGAGAAGTTCCCAGAATTCCAAACGTTGCATGACTGCAGAAACTATGAGGCTGGCAAAACCATGCCTCTGCTAGAGCACGAGGCAAATCATAGTCAGCTGCAGTGAAGCGGTCCCATATTCCCACACTGGGATTAAAACGAAAATGGGTTCTTATAATATTTCTGTGATGTTGTTTGTTATTTTTCTTCTTAAGAAACCCAAATTCCAGAATTCTCACTACCCGTAGAGGATCCATATCCTTCCCAAACAGCACCACTAGCTGAAGGTCCAATGCTCAGACCCATGAGCTCATGGAGACATCTCAATTTGGATCATACCACCTGGTATTGTGCAGCCTGGAGGTAGCAAGGAATGGCCATGCTGTGAGAAGGACAGTGGTCCCCAGTTAACGTGCTAAGTACCCTCGGGCCTCGCAGGGTGTGATCACTGGCTTACCACCTCCCTGGTTGTCCCTGTGTGACTCAGAATCACATGGTAACCAGGTGAGGCTTTTTAATTCCCATGTTAAGCTGCCCTGTGTCCATAATCAAATTGGGCTTGCCTTCTGATTGCCTTAATTGGGTGGCTAATTTGCTGCATGTTTCCATTAGACTCCTAGGAACTGGAATGCGCATATCAACTGAAGCAGCCACACGGTATGGAGTCTGGCATGAGGGCTGGGAAAGGACTCAGCAGTCTGGCCACGGCACACAAGCCCAGATGATGCTATGGTTTATGCCAAGTGGCTGCTGGGAAAGATGGAGGTTTTTCTACTGGTTCTTTGGCATGGCTGCAGTTTCTCTAACCATCAAGCCTGTGGATAATGCCACTCACTGATGGATCCAAGAGACTGGAAGGTTGTGGAGTAAAGGTCTACAGAGATGCGGTCAGAAGAAGCCTTGAAGGTGGGCTGGACAGGTGTGTGGGAGCCAGGAAATGTTGTCCAGTGGATATCATGGAGAGTAAGAATAGTATCCAAGACAGAAGTATGAGAGCTCCCTGAAGATGGAACCCCAGCCCACCCCAGTCAAAAAGTGCTGTCTGCCATGATGCCTAGGGAGCTCTGCACAATGGCTTTCCAGTCCCTCCAGCTCCTCATACTCAGGGAAGGGTATTAACTCCCATAGCATCCCTGGAGGGGAGGAAGAGGATGCCCCTCAGAATCCTATTGTTTCAGAGACTTGAGAGGCCACACAGCTCTGTCAGAGGCTTCAGACATACTTCTCCTTAGGACTGACCTGGACTCCAGGAAGGAGCAGACCCCACCATGACAGTGTGTTCCAAACATGGAAGTAAGAGAAGGGTATCCCGTAAGGTCAGAGTACCTGGCACCCAAATCTGTCTTGGTATCAGATCTTTTCAAAGGCTGAGTGCCCACCCTTGGCCCACTGAATCAGAACCCCTGGGCGTGGGAGGGTCATGGTCGTTTTAAAGCACCCAAGGTAAAGCCAATGAGAAGGCAGCATTCAATCCTCCACATGCTGCCTCTGCATCTGGGAGGTAGGCCTGGAGAGGTGACTCCTCGAGGCTGGTCCAGCCAGAGTGGAACCCAAGTTTTATAAGGTCTGGTCCAATGTGTACTTGATGACACTAGGCTTGGCCAGGTAAGACTGTTCTGCCAATGCAAGCTCCCTGGGCACTCCCGACCTCACTATTATACATGCTCAATTCTTTCACAGCTTCACAGCTTCACACTATACAGCATTCTTTACCCTTCTTCTCTGTTTATTTCTATGCATTTTTCATGATATCATCTTGACCACGACACTGTAGACCACAACAGATCAAACTCTAGAATAAGGGTTGGCTGTGGGCTCTGCAGGATTTGGGAAAATAGAAGAGTCAGCTTTCTTCCAGAGTGGAAGAGAACACAGTAGAGTAGGGAAGAAGAGCTAACTTGGAATTGGAAATGTAAGCTTTGGAATCTGCTTTTGCATCTGAGCTGTGACCCCATGCATCTGAGCTGTGACTCCAAGCCTTCTTGTTGCATCTGCATGACGAGGCTCCCAGGATTCTGTGGGGATCACAAGAGTATGTGAATGAGTGAGGGAAGTATCTGGGTGCTACAGTCAGGCTAGGCTAGGTTTGCTGCTGTAACACACAAACCCCACAATCTTAGTGCATAATGCAAGCCCCACAGTATATCACCAAGGATGGGTTAGAACAGAGGAGGGTAGGAGTCTACTAATGGGAGGTTCTGACAATCATACTGCGGTCACTACCTCCATCTCCACATCAGCCTCCAGCTTAACGTAGACAGGAGACAATCACATACCAGCTCTAAAATGTGCCCCTCACCAGGATACCCATTATTCCCTTTTTAAAAAAAGATTTATTTATTTTATGTGAGTACACTGTCGCTTTCTTCAGACACACCAGAAGACGGCACCAAGCCTTATTATAGATGGCTGTGAGCCACCAGGTGGTTGCTGGGAATTGAACTCTGGACCTCTGGAAGAGCAGTCAGTGCTCTTCATCGCCAAGCCATCTCTCCAGCCCCGACACCCATTCCCATGCACATTTACGTAGGGCGTATGTAACTCCAAGAGCCATATGCTTATGGGAAGAAGAGACCCAGAAATCATAACACACATGAAAACCAATTTTTGAAGTGGTAGCGTGGGAGACGGACATAGTAAAGCCAGAGCCTAGGTTTCATTTCCCGAGTTATACAGCTACCAAGAGACACTTTCCTATTGTACTGTCTATTCTCCCTTCGGAATCATTTGCCTTTCTAGGCACATACTGAAAAGGAAACATTTTTCTATGGGTTAAAAATATCTGAGCAGACACAGTGAGATTCCTCATCAAGCCTTGCAGGCGGAGGATCGCTCCTCTGTCAGGGCTCATGATGTCTGTCATATTTCTAAGTGGCTTACGCTTGTCAGCAATAGTACTTCCTCCGTAAACAGTGGAATTTGAGGTATGACTTACAGAATATATATTGCTCTTCGGTACATGCTTGTGACTTGGATGGTGTACGTTTACCTCCTGGGTCTCTGTGGTGTTCTTTGCAGAGAGTTTGTCTTCCAACCAACCTCCTTCTGAGGCATCTTCATTGTTCTCACCGGGGGAATCCCTGGGTTTTGGGGATGTCCCAATTCTGCAGAAGCCAATTAGACAGCAAACCCCGGAAACTGTTACCCACTCTAATAAAGCCAGAGAGCTAAGTGCATTGAGGGGAGAGACTTTGCCAGTGGACCCCTTCAGCTTACACCAAGTGTTTCTTTATGAATCAAAATGCATTCTGCCAGGGAGAGGGTTCAGCAGCTGCAGCCACTGGCTGCTAAGCCTGATGACCTGAATTGATCCCTGGGACCCACATTGCAGAAGGAGAGACGTGAAACCCATGAGTTGTCCTTTGACCTCCACTTGCACACCGTGGTGCACTTGTGTGAGTGTGCATGTATGTGTGTGCACACACACATACACGCACAAACACATGCACGTACACTTATTTTATGTAACTAGGAAAACATGCTCTGGAGCTCTGCTAGTGACTAATTACACACACATCCGATATTCACCTGCTAGTGAGCCAGGCTGTGCACGGGCTTTGGGATCAGGCAATAAAACAACTGCTTTCATAGGCATTCTGGGGAAGGAAGAGAAAAATCAAGGCAACCTACAGAAAAAGAATCCTACTCTAGATAGAGTGAATGATGGAAATAATACAAAGCGGGGAAGGAGAGGATGCTGTGGGCTGCACATGCTATTTTAGACAGAACGTTTCTGAAGAAGTCCATCCACTAGAGGCATGAATGACAGGAAGAGGCCAGTAGTGCTAGGGCATGTAGGGTATGGCAGGGCCATTCAGTGTGTGTGTGTGTGTGTGTGTGTGTGTGTGTGTGTGTGTGTACATGGTTGTGAAGCATGTCTCATTAGCCCACCACACCTTCTGTAGGTTGAACAATAGCCACTTGGAGTGCTGAGTCCAGCAGGCTGAATGGACAAGGTAACAAGGCACTTCAGGCTGTTCCCTGAACCCCTGTTCTACCTCTCTTTCCTTGCAGAGGAAGGAAAGAGCTAAGCATGAGCAGCAAGGAGCAGGTAAGAGGAGGAGGAGGAGGAGGAGGAGGAAGAAGAGGAAGAAGAGGAAGACACAAGAGCATCGCTGGCTGGCTGGCTGGCCTGGGAAGTAGGTGGGTGGCACTTCTAGGATCCATTCACTTCTGCTCACTCTGCCACCCAGTCTTTTATATGGTTTTGAATTCATATAGTTGGAAGGGGTCTGCAGCTCTCACTGAACTCTCCTGAGAATCTGAAGAGAGGGGTGGGAGGGAAAGATCTCCTGCCTCTTAGGAAGGGGTCATGGGACCCTGATTAATTCAGTCAGTGGGAGCTCCGAATAGCTTCTAGAAGCGGGACCTCTGGTCAACCCTGGGGAGGGACAAGAGTTCAGAAAGCAACCCTGGCTCACCCACATCGGCATCTGCTCTCTGTGCTCCATCACCCTGGTAATTGTTTTTCTTGGCATGATGGGGTAGTAGGTCAGGTTAGATTCTTTTCTTTCAAACATTCTACTGACATCAAAGTGGAAGGGATGGAAGGTAAGGAGAAATAAATCGGGGAGGATCTGCAGGTTTCACAATCGCTTTCATGTCCAGGATGTGGAGGAATGCTGGGGTGGGCACAGACTCCCCCGGTTCACGGAAGTGTGGGGTGGGAGTGTGGGGTCCAAACACAGAAATGATCTGGACTGATAGGAGGGCAGCAGACTGCTCAAAAGCAAGAATCAAGGGCAAGATTTTTCAAGCTGAGATAGTGCGGTGGATAACAAAAGGCTTAGATAGGACAATAAAACATTCAGTGTTGGGAGTAGACGTGGAGAGACAGCGTGGGGGTGTGCGGCAGTGGAGGTGTGGTGGGGTGTGTGGTGCTGGTGGGTGAATGCTTGATGCCGGACCTTCAGAAGGGCCAAGGCTTCTGAAGTCTGGATGCTCTTCCTGGTGAGTAGCATCTCTCAGCATGCGCAGTGTTTCATGTTTCAGATTCCCCTGCATTCTTGTAACCTGACTTAGTCTACTCCCAACAATGTAAGGACAAACGAGCCAAGGGGAGTGAGGGAAATGGCTCAGCTCGGTGGGAATGTGTTTCTGTCGCAAGCGTGCAGACAATGGTCTAGGTCTCTCACAGAAGCTGAATGGGCACTTCTCTGGAACTCCAGCTCTGGCAGAAGCAGAAACAGGGGGATACCTGGGTTGGCCAGCTAGGTCTATTCAAAATGGACAGCTTCCAATTTCAGTGGGAGACTCTCTCTCAAAAAGTAAGACCGTGAGCAATAGAGAAAGACAGCCAGCACCCATCTCTGTACTTTACATAGGAACTGTGGGTGAGTTCACATAAACCTCTCCCATGCATCCACATGTACTACACACACACACATACACACACACTCACATGCACATGCACAAGCACACATGTACACACAGACACACACACACAGACACACACTCACATGCACATGCATAAGCACGCATGCACACACACACACACTCACATGCACATGCACAAGCACACATGTACACACAGACACACACAGAGACACATGAACACATACACACATATACACACAGGAACACATGCATACATACATACATACATACAAACACACATATACATGAAAACATAGGCACATGAACACATACACACATACATGCACACACATACACAAGCACTTGCACACATACATACATGCACACATACATACACATGTGCACACACACATACACAGATGTACACACATACACATGAACACATACACATGAACACATACACACATACACAAACACTTGCACACATACATGCATGCACACATACATACAAATTACAACACATGCATGCACACACACACACACACACACACACACACACACACACACACGCTTTTGTTACTCAGCCTTGGTCTTTGGACATCAGGGGTTTTCAGTCTGAAGGAGAACCTGTCAGGTGACACAAGGTCTTCCTCGAGTGTTCAGAACCTCTTCACAGGGGATCCTCTAAAGGAGATGCAGAGCACCCACCTGGAAGCCTCCACCCAGGAGAAAACTCTTAGGAGGGGAAGCCCTGGAGCTGGTAGCAGTTGGTGGGGGGTGGAGGTGGGCACGGGAGGGGGTAACGGGCTGGGTATTATAACCAAAAGGCAAAGACAAATCGTAGCCATGTGTTGCCTGCCAGGTACAGCCCCACCACAAAGAAGGAAGCTGCTGTCTTCTCACCCTGTTTTCCTCAATGAGTCTGTTACAGCCAGGACCACACAGGCCCCAAAGGAGCGTGGCCTTTAAACCTTCTACTCCACATCTCCTTCTTTTGAATAGAACTTTTTTTTTAAAGCAGGATGGCTTGACAGGGTGCTCAACACCAACACCAATAACAATAACACCTTTTAAAAAGACCAACTTTTGTACCTCAAAGATGTGTATGCTCAAAAAATATTCACCTTGGATTGAGATCTGTGAGTCAGGCGTGACAAAAACAATTGATGTTGCTTTATTTCAGTCTCAGGATTATATCATTATTTTCTACCCATAAGATGTAGAGAAAAAAACAACAACAGGTGGATTTGCCTGAAGTTGTGGCGAACAATATTTAAATCCAGGTGGTCCCACAGTCTACCTTTTTTTTTTTTTTTTAACGTATATGAGTACACTGTCACTGTCTTCAGACACACCAGAAGAGGGCGTCAGATCTCATTACAGATGCTTGTGAGCCACCATGTGGTTGCTGGGAATTGAACTCAGGACCTCTGGAAGAACAGTCAGTGCTCTTAACTGCTGAGCCAGCTCTCCAGCCCCCCATAGTTTACTCTTAACTCCATAATTGTCTCCCCTTCAGGGCATGCATGACAATTTATGTATAAATATTGACTAGACTGGTGGTGATTGATTCCTGTGAAATATTAGGGAGGTGTGAAAATAATGTTGTAGGATATTTGAATGTCATGGAAAATTATTCACAATAATCTCCAAAAAATAATCTAAAACGTGAACCCAAAATATAGTAGTTGATGCTAATATAACAAACTATTGGCATTGTAATAAAGTAATATTGGGCTTGTAGATATTTTTCTTACTAATGTATTCTGTAGTTTTGAAATTTTTCTTAAAAGAAACAGCATTGCTTTTTGCTAACCAAGGGGAAAAAAAAGAAAGTATTATAAATATTTGCTTTTTTTTTTTTTTTGGTCAGGGAAATTAATACCTGGTCAGAAATTTTGGAAACTCCTTAAAATGTAAGTGAGGAAGTAACTCCTATTTCTGTTACTCAGCAGCCCTAGAATTATTTTTCTTGGAACATTCTGGGATTGGTCTTTCATCTGGGCATATTTGTTAGTTGATGCTGCAAGGGAGTGTTTAGGTTTAAATGAGAAGAACTATGTTTAACTGGCAAATAAGAACGAGAAAACTCCATTCCTATGTAACCATTTTCCACATTGGAGTGTGAAGTCAGTAAGGCAGGATGGTTTTGTTTGCGATTGTATTTGCATCCCATAGTTCAATGCCTGGCACATTATAGTCTCAATAAACACTTGTGGAATGACTAAGGGGGTGGGGGCGCTATAAAGTTTTGTATCACCTCTGCTGATCTTTTGCATTGGGAGAAGATCCCTCGGGCAAGATGGGGGGCCAGGGGAGGAACTTTAATGTTCGTGGTTAGAAATTGAGATTTGACATATGAGACCATTGGGACTCACGTTGGTCTTCCAAGGAGGGGGATGCTACATGATCAAAACCGTGGAACGGAAACGCGATTCTGGCAGCTGTGCCGGTGGATGGCTGGGTCAGGGGCGCGGCCGAGGGGAAGATGCTGAAGGCGGGAAGGCAGGGAGGCTGCCCTCATAGCTCCAGCCAAAAAACTCTTTGCAGTTAGTAATCCCTGCCTGGAGAGACTGCGTTTGGCCCGGGGTTGCGAATGCGCACATCAGGGAAACAGTACCACGGGGAGCTCTGCTTCTGGGGACCAGCGCAGCCAAAATGGAACTCAGAGCCAATGGGGTGGGGAAGGGCTGATTGCCTCGGAGGTGATAGTGCCAGCAGTTCAGTGCAACCCAAGTTGAAGCCCTACTTTCCTCTCCGACCTCCCTCCTCCCGCCCTCATCTTTTTTGGCTTCCTGGTTGCCTGGGTGTACAGAGGAACAAATTTGTGGTGTGGACCGGTTCCAAGCCAGTCATCCATCATCCACAATGAATCCTCACCAGGCTCTCATCGCACACTCGGCAGCCTTACCCTTTCCAAGAGAGAGCATTGGCGGCCGCCCAGGGGTCTGCCAAGGTGACTCGCCAGATACTCCCCCGAACTTTGCCCTGGTTCCTGCTCTATTCCCCCGATTTCTTTGTAATTCAGGAAAAAGAAAAGCAACAACAAACAGTTCTCATCGCCCTCGGTGCTGGGCCCCGTCCCTCCCTGTGGTTTGGCACGGAAAATGTCTGGGCAGTCCTGGGAAGATTATCAAGCGTGCTCCGCTGTGGCTGGGCAGGGGCTACAGCGCCAGGAGCGTCTAGGTCCAAGGCTGGGTCGCCCCAAGGCCCAGGGTGTGGCTGAGGGACCTGGCTCTGTCCCTGGGTCTGGGAGAGGCGGACGGGAGACTCCGCCCACCACGTGCAGGTGGGCTGGGCTTGTCTGGCCAGGGACTAAAGGGCCCACCTTGCCCTGCCTCAGTTTCTTCATGAATAAAAGGTGGTTGATAGACTCCACCTTACTCACCACCTGGGTGTCAGTCACAAATGCAGCAATTACCATATTTAATATTCGTTAACTAGTTAGTATTAAGGGTGCTTATGATTTCAGGACCTCATGATCGGTAGTAGTGGCTGAGATCACGCCACACCTGGCTTTACCTGGCACCTCAGACACAACACCTTAAAATCCTAAGGCTGGAGCTCATTTCAAGCAACCTTACAGCTCCATTGGGCAGTGCCTTTTAGAACCACAGGTTTCTGGATGGTGATTGAGTTATTGAGTAGTAGAGTGAGCAATGGGGGAGGGGTCATCTGCTGGACATGAAGGTCAATATGGCTTTAGATGGGGTGGAGCGATCTTTTACCTGAAACGATTGGAGGCTCTTCCTTTAAAGCACTTGGTGGCTGCGAAGTCCCATTTTCAGTTAAAAGCTATAAAGATGCGAGCAAGCTCTTATCTTGTAGTGGATGGGGAAAGGGGGGTGGGTCTTTTTGGAAGGTGAGTGACAGAACTATGAAGGGTGTTTTCATTTCCTCTCCTGTGGGACTGGTGGAAGTCACCCACTAGAGCTCTAACGGGAGTTTGGGAAATTTACCAGATGATTACAGCTCAAGGGAATCAGCCTTAAAGGACAGATCATGAAGCTGTCAGTTCTCATAACTGGGAAACGCACTGGGCTTGAACTCTCAGCAGCTGGGGTTCACACTTGTGAAACTAGAGCTACTGTGTCTTTGTGCCCTTGTCAGGGTAAAGGAAGTCAGAATATCTATATCTATATCATATATCTATATCATCTATATCTATATACAAATTATACACACACACACACATATATACATACATATATATATATATATATATAATTTTAAAGGCAATTGTTGAGAACAAGTTGGGTCTGGGTTCTGTGTGTTTCTGTCCAGCCAGTCAAGGCAAAAGATATTCTCATCCCCTTTCTTCTAATAGATAATTATTTATCATTTCTAATAGATAATAACCTGTTATTTCTTTAACAGATAATAACCTGAGTACAGCCACATAGGAAAAGGCCTGGCTGTTCAGAGGGAGGCACTACTTGACTAAGTATAGATATTGCAGTTTAAATAAGGTAAATGTGGAATACATTATTAAAATATTTTAATTTAAAACACATAAAGAATCTGCTGCTTTCAAGTCTGAAACCTTTGTATTACTTTTATTAAATATTTTCTCTCCAACGAGCATGCATTTATGAGAAAGTGTTGTATTCCCGGAAAAGTAGATGGAAGAGAGAGAGAGAGTTCACCCCAACATAGCGGTGGAATTCTGATTATTAACCTGGTGTGACATGTATCATATGCAAGTGTTGGATGGAAGTAAAATGAATAAACTTCACAAAAACACGTTCGGCTCTGTTGCTCGGACCTCAGAATGGTTCCACAGTCATCTTCACCCCTGGGAAGCTAGACAGATCCTCTTCCATCTCTGCTAGGCACCCAGCAAGGTAGAAGTGTGTTTGCTGGCTAAGGGTGTTTGCCATGTGAAGGGCCAATGACACTTGTTCCTTAAAGGAGACAGAGATTTCAGAAGAGGACAGGAAGATTTGGAAAACAGCAGCTCCTACATTTACGTGTCTGGAATTCTGGAAGCAATTGAGATTGCGTATCAACGACTTGATTTAGCTCTACTCTGGATACAGTTTGCAGGCCTAGAATCTGGAAGTCTTGTGAAAGGCAACTTTCTGTGGCATCCTCTAAAGCAGCCAGGCCTAGTTGGGTTCAGGCAGGGTCTGAAGATAAGCTCTTCCCAGGGAAACATGGCCTCCACAGTAAAATAGATGTAGGCTGGGGGTGGTGTTGTTGAAGTCCTGCTGAGAACTGTGGCATGTGTGAGTGACAGGCTCAGCTTCTGTGGGTGTTCTGGGGCCATACTGTCAATTAGAGGAACAATAGAGACGTTTGTGAATGGAAGTAATTATGGAGAGCTGCCTTACGAGTTACTCTATGAAACCTACCCGAGACAAGTCGAAGTCGGTCTCTGGCAAGAATGTTCAGCACACCACAGACTAGACTCAAGTATTGGGGATGGGAGTGTTTTGAGGAGTGGTGTTTAGAACATTTTTCTCAGCAGTTGCAGTCTGTGAAAGCCCCCCCTTTGAACAGCTTAGAAAGAATCCTGGTGACCTGAAAGGGTTCACTTGTCCTTCTCAATTCCAAGCTTCATGGCTGGCGGGAAAGGTCTTTGTGCACCGTTAAGCCTCCAGATTGCCAACCTAGGCCTGCTCTGGATCTGCTCTGGGTAGAGTGAATCACGGTTGGTATATGTTTCCTACTTTGCAGATGATGCTTCTGCCTTAGCAAGGACTAAAAGGCTGTTCTGCTTTGAAGAATACACACACACACACACACACACACACACACACACACACACACACACACACACACTCGCTCCACCTCTTCTGCATTTATAAGCAGTGACCATACAGAAATGTCTTGAAATCCATTCCCCATTGGAAAAAGGTGTTGGTGGGGAATTCGAGCCAGTGGGGGTGGGGCACAAAGCTGTGGAAAGCTTTTTTTTTTTTAAACTATGGAGAGTGAATAACACCCAAGACATTTAAAAGGCATGTCCTGCATAAAATAAATGTGCCAGTGATAACTTGCAAATGTAGAGCAGCTGCTGTAATAACTGAAGTTATCTGTACATCTAGACCAGAAGTGCTAGGAAACTGTTATTCTGGATGATCGGTTAATGAAAATTCAAACATCCTCTGGCTTTGTCATGGAGGTTTTATGGGGTCGGCCTGACTTAGATATGCTCCAAGTTACAGGACAGAGGCACCGTCAGAGTCGCTGAGGGGTCACCACTCCAAATCCCTGCACTGAGCCTCTGTGGCTGGCACATCTGACATCTTTTTCCTGTTGGCCACCACTGCTCTCCTCCACCATTTTCTTGGGCTGACAGGGTGTTTCTGTCACTTAAGCTGCTGTGGTCACAGTCCCCTGCCACACCCCTTTATCACTGTGTTCCCAGTCCTCCATGACCTGTTACGGTTTGCTATGCAGATTTTATAAGCAAAACATGGAAAGCAATCAGAGAAAGACCCACCTTGGAACAGAGCTCAGTAGATACGCATTACTGTTAATTATTGTTCATCTGAGATCAGTATGTGTCCCCCCCAACCCCCACCCCCTGGCTCTGATGATCATTAAGGGAACATAGTGTTTTGTTTAACAAAATAACTAATTTCAGCAAATACCCTGCCTTTTTGGCTATTTTTCCCCCTCTTTCCATTCATTGCTTTGAGTGCTTCTCAGTTTGTGGCTTTCCTTGGCTGTTAACTTGAATTAGATTGAACTGTAATTTCTGAGTCTTGGTGCTGAAAGGAGAGAGGGCCCCTGAATTTGAAAGCAATAAAAATAAGGCCCCACTAGAACATAGTTTGTTCAAAAAAATGTCAGGATGGTCGCTAATGCCTTGTGTGCTCATTTTGAAAATTAAAAATTGAAGAATTACAAATATTAATAAATAATTATGCAATCAGAAGAAAGTAATGAAAATATATTTCATTTAAAAAGCTTTAAAGTGTGGGCTTTCTAGTCATTCATTTTAGCTTTATTTTCAATTAGTCTGAGTTAATGTGTATCTTTGTTTTTGTTTTCTTATTGCTATGGTTAAAAACAACACAAACAAACAAAACCCTAAGAAAGGCAACTTAAAAAAGAGTTTATTCAGCTACATTCAAGGGTGTGGTCCATCAGAGAGAAGAAGTCTCAGGACCAGGAGTCCTGAGTCATGAAGCAGAAATGAATGCATGCATGGGAGTGCTCAGCTTGCTTTCTCCACTCTTATGCAAGCTAGGATCTTCTGCCGAGGGAATGGTAACACTCACAGTGGGTATATGGTTCCACCTCCGTGGATGTTACCAAGGAAATCCCCCCTAGTCATGCTTAGAGGCCCATCTTTGAGGTGAGTCTAGATTCAGTCGAGTTGGTGATTAATAACTGTCATAGTGAAAGATTATGTATTTGTTGTGGCTATCGCCCATCTTTGTTTATGCCAGGGTGGTGGTTTGAATAAGAATCACTCCCCTCCCCACAATAGGCTCATATATTTAATACTTAGTCACCAGGCATGGAGTCGCACTCTTTGAGAAGGATTAGGAGGCATGGCCTTGTTGGAGTAGGTGTGACCTTGTTGGAGGATATGTGTCTTTGGGGCAAGCTTTGAAGTTTCAAAAGTCCATGTCAGGCCCTGTCTGTCTGTCTGTCTGTCTGTCTGTCTGTCTGTCTCTGCAGATCAGGATGTAGCTGTTACCTACTTCTCATCACCATGCCTGCCTGCCTGCAGCCATGCTTCCTGCCATGATGGGAATGGACTAAATCTCTGAGGCTGTAAGCAGTCCCCCAATTCAATGCTTTCTCTTATATGAGTTGTGTTGGTCATGATATTGCTTCACAGAATTGAACAGTGACTATGACAGCCAGTAAAAAGAGAAGAGTAACGCTAACAATTACAATTAAATTATTACTGTGACCTTTGCTCAGAGGGAAAGGTGATGCTGTGTAGGGTAGAGTTCGTTTGGGTGTTGGCCACTTTCTGAATCTTGCCTGTGACAGGACATTCCGTGCAGACCACAGTGATTTCTCCGAAGTAAGGTGAAAGGTTTCCCATTTACAAAATTCTCTGAATCATTTATTTATTACTAAGCCTGTGTTTACTGATGGGCTACTATGGGCATCATAGGCACAGCAAGTGAAGCAAGCCCTGCTCTTACAGACCCTGTCTTTTAACTTGTACAGAGTTATACAAGGTAGGAGCCATGTGTAGAAAGAGCTGGGTAGGGAGGCCAAGAAGCAGAGACAGGGGTGCTGCAGGAGCTGGGACAGACAACAAAACCAGTTCTTAATCGGACAAGCAATAAATTTATAATGACTGGCTCTATGAAGAGGACACTGAGCAAGAGTCGAAATAGAGATGGTGGCAAGAGTGAATTAATCTGGGGGCAGGCAAGGACAGCTAATATGGTAAGACAAGGATTGGACAGATATGGGAAGACATGATGCGTGATGGTATCCATGAAGAAAGAGGGAGTTTGTGAGGAAGCAAATGCCCCGGTGTGAGGCCTCATTCAAGAACACATTGAAGTAAGGAAGATACCCACAGTTTACACTGAGTGCAGGAGCAGGATACTTGAAGAATTATAGGCAAAGGGATTCTGAGCTCAGGTTTGCAATAGTGAATGCTCCAGCTGCCAATAATTTTATCTAAGTTTTGAAGATCATACCTTTAACATAGTCCAGGACCAGGAAGAAGGTTTTTATCTTTTTTTAGGGTTAGAGCTATTTAAAGATCTATTTAAAGAGCAGGGATCAATCTGAAAATCGAATGTCGGGGTCGTGCGGTGAGGAGGAGGAGGAGGAGGAGGAGGAGAAGGAGGAGGAAGAGGAGGAGGAAAGGCAGGGCCCTGGTATAGAGGTCACTATATACCAGTCTGGAACTACATGCTAAGCCATTTGTCTTATATCTAGATTTCAGAACGTTCTCTTGTTAGCAAATGCTGGAACAAGAGTGAGTGTGTGGTGGAGATGGCAAAGTCTAGGCTTTCTTTAGCTCTGGCTGTGTCTATTCCCCTTAAGATAGCGTTCTTACATTCCTGTGAGCTTTGACAGCTAGAATACAGAGAGGCATGCCAGGACTATTTGTATCTTCTCAAGATTTCTTTCTAAAAATCAAAAGACAAAGGATTTTTAAAAATTACATTTGTATTTGCGCTCTCTCTCTCGCTCTCTCTCTCTCTCTCTCTCTGGTGGTGGTGGTGGTGTGTGTGTGTGTATGTGTGTGTGTGTTTGTGTTCATGTCACAGAGAGCATGGGGAGGTCACATGACAACTTGTAGAAGCGGGTTCAAGTCCCAGGAATTGAACTTTCATCACCAAATTTGGCAGCAAGCACCTTTACACAATGATCCAACTTGTTGGCCCTACAAACAAAGAATTTGAATTCTTGAAACTGGATCTGAATCTTGAGGTATCTTCAGAGCCCATGATCCAATGTACTGAAGGTCAGGGACTGAGAGTGGTTGACCAGTTGGCTATTCTGCTCCAGGGCCATCATGGACTTGATGTTGGTTGGGATAGTGTGTCTAGAAAGGTTTGCTCTATGCAGTTTGTGTGCTCTCTTCTTCCAATGCCTGAGAGTCTGAGAGTTTTTCCACCTTCAATCTCAAATAAATACAGCCAGTTCCAATTGTGACCTGAGAGCTACCTGCCTATTTCAGGAATCAAAGCTTGGCTGGCTCAGGTAGGTATATTTAGAACAGAAAAGAGACTGATAGGCAGCAGAGGGTAGGGGGCCTTATGCAAGACAAAAACTGGGTAGAAAAATCAGGTGGAGGTAGAAAGAGGAGGAGAAAAAAAGGAGAAAGAAGAGGAGGAGGGTGGAGGAGGGAGGAGGAAGAAGAGAAGGAAGAAGGAAGAGAAAGGAGGAAGAGTAAGGAGGAGGAAGGAGAAGGAGGGAGGAGGAGGAAGAGGAAGCAAGAAGGAGAAGAAGAGAGGAGGAGGAAGGAGGAGGAGGGAGGAGGAGGAAGGAGGAGGAGGAAGATGAGAAGGAAGAAGGAGGAGAGAGGAGGAAGAGGAAGGAGGAAGAGGAAGGAGGAGGAGGGAAGAGGAGGAGGAGGGAAGAGGAGGAAGAGGAAGGAGAACAAGAGAGGAGGAGGAAGGAGGAGGATGAAAGAGGAGGAGGGAGGAGGAGGAAGATGAGAAGGAAGAAGGAGAAGGAGAGAGGAGGAAGAGGAAGGAGTAGGAGGAAGGAGGAGAGAGAAGGAGGAGGAAGGAGAAGAAGAGCACATAATCTGTTTAGCCCTGTAAGAGTATGGACAGCAAACAACTGCTCATGTAAAGCGATGTTCAGGGTAAAGTTGGGTGTGAACAGACGAACAACTGAGGCAGGAAGATAGTCCTCTGACAGTGCGTTTGCCACCAGGGTACACTTAACTTCACCATTGTCCCAGTGTTGAAGGAACCTTGCTTAGTGGAATTCTGAGAAAGGAGGGGCAAGACTTCATTGTAAGAATTCCAGTGCATAATTAGGGACCGTGCTACTGGATGAGCCTGCTGAGGGTCGGGGTTCAGAGTTCCTGATGCCAAGACCTGCCGGGTTTGTCATCTCAATAGCTCCTTGAGAGAAGGCTTCAGTGCCCAGCATGGCTTGAGGGGACAGCGTGCCCTTCTCCTGAACCCCTCCACAGAACTGTCTCTCACAGACTTCTTTCCCCACTCGTTGAGAATCAGGAGCCGCTATGGAGTTAAGTTCTGTCTCGACTTCTCCTCAGATGGAAATATCTCTTTCTCCTTAGTTGTAGTGTTGCCTAGAAAGAACCAATGTCTGAGATCTAGGGCTGTTTGCCAGACCAGACACAGTTCCCGAAAGATCTGTGAGTTGGCCTCCTGCGAAGCAGGTGCTTGCAGGCTTATCTGTCTTTTACTTATCTGTATTTGTCTGGATACCAGAGAATCAAGAACACGAGTCAGCGAGGGTGACTGCCAGCTACTGTATAGTCTCCACAATGCAGTCCTGCCATCAGGCAGAGGAACTGGGGACAGATGAGCCAAGAGGTCTTCAGGTATGAGATGGTGCCTGCCCGTCAGGCCAAATCCTAGTGCCTTTTTACAGCTAATATTTCTCACGGGTTGCCAGAGGCTCTATGAGCTAATAATTCCAATTAACTCTTATTCATTTTAGATGGGAGGAGATTTCTGTGTGATTCCATTTAGGAAACACGCCCTCCTTGGTCAGTCAGACAGGAAGAGTGTAACTATATAGGTGTAACATGTCCACTGGGGAACTAAGCTATAGTTTAGTGGGTAAAAGTCTCTTGCAGGTTCAGTGTTAAAGGACGACCCCCGACCCCCAGCTTGATGTTTTGCACAGTAGTAGAAACTTCAAGAGGCACAGCTTGATGAAGTCCCTAGGTTGTTGGAAGTATGCCTTTGAAAGGGGAATCCTGGGACTTCTGGTCTTTCAGTCCTGAGGAGGTGAATGTCTCTGCTCCAGAGATGCCTCTCATCACAGCCTGTCTCCACCAAACCCTTACAGGGACCCAAAGCCACAAGGCAAGTAGATCATGGCCTAAAAAGCTTCAAAATTCTAGGTCAAAGTAAATCTTTTCTTTCTATGAGTGATTTATCACGAGTATTCATAACGGCCAGGGAAAACTGATCAGCACAACTTCGTAGCAATGGGAACAATTTAAATGTCCACAGGGACAGAGGCAAAGTTGGAATTGTGAAGATTAGACTCAGGAAGGGATGATCTGGGACTCACGACCAACTGATGTCTGTCTGAGCTGGTCATGGAGCTTGCTCGGCAAGTCCTAGGGGAGGCAAAGTTTCAGCTGCAGGCCGGGAATGCTTCTGGGATGAAGAAGCATCACTGGGTATGGTGGGATGAAGGGTTGCTGGCTACTGCTCAGAGAAACAGGTAGAAAGGAGGTCTAAAGACGAACGCTCCTAAGAAGAGGGAAATCCCTCCTTTCTCCCTCCATGGAGCCACCTGACAGAGCACAGAAGAAGTTCTCAGAATCCCACAGATGATAGAATAATAAGTTTAGAGAGGAAGCATAAAGATTGCTACAATGTGTTGGGACAGACTTGCAGGATGGGAGTTGGGGGATGAGCAAAGGAGTTAGGGAGACTCAAACAATATTCTTGTATAGACCTATGTGGGTTTCTGTAGAGTAAGATGGCCCCCTTATCCACCATCTAAGTAGAGAAGGCTGGACATAGGCTGTAAAACACTTGGACTTGGAGGCAGCTCTTCAGAGCTGGAAGGGCCACGGGAGAAGTGAGAGCAGGATAGTGCTGCCCTCTTGTGGACACCTGTGGTTCTGCAGGAGGGTAGCTTCGTATTGAAGGGAGGTGACCGTTGACTACTGAAGGTAGGTACCAGAATGACACATGCTGAGGAAGGACAGTGTGAGATTGATGGAGGGGAAGGACACCTCAGAATTGGTCTATGACCCCCAAAATATGTGACTGATTCTTCAGAAGAATGGAAATCTCTTAGCACTGAGGTGCTCTGGACAATTACAGACATCTGAAGCAGAAGAGATAAGCCCATTTCCGAATATTGGAATATTTAAAGCAAAGAGGTTTGTGCTTGTTTGTTTGTTTGTTTGTTTGTTTGTTTGTTAAATAAAAGAGTAAGTTGGCCAAGGCTGTGTAAGGATACAGGCCAGAGTTCAGATCCGGATGTAAAAGCCAGACATGATGGTTTGAATCTGTAACTCCAGCATGGGTGAGTGGATACATGCATGTACCTAGAGTTGGTCAACCATCCTAGCTGTAACAGTGAGCTCCAGGTTCAGTGAGCGACTGTGCCTCAAAAAATATAGTGGAGAGCGATAGGGGAAGAATTCAGTCAGCATCTGGTTTCTATGTGCACAGAATGGGTGATTTGTACCCACATTCACACTCCCTTTACACACAGAAAGAGAGACACACAAAAGAGAAGGACCAGAGAGTGGATATTTTAGGCTAGAAAATAGCTAACTAAAAGATTATGATCACATTCCACTAAAATTCCATGTGTGTGTGTATGTGTGTGTGTGTGTGTGTGTGTGTGTGTGTGCTGAATTTTAAATGTTAGCTAATTTCCACACACCAAGAAATACTGTTATCTTCTTTTTGACTCTTGAAAGTCATTTTAAAATGTAAATTCCACTCTCAGTAGGACATGTTCACAGGCAACAGGCTGGTCTGGGAGTGGGACTGTAGTCCCTGGACCACTGATGAAGGACTACCCTGTCATAGGTAAGTCATTGGGTTGTGCTATGGAAACCTGTAACCATCAGACAGTGCTATGGAAACCTGTAACCATCAGACTAGCACTCCCTCATCACATCCCAGGAAGGAAGCTGCCTTCAGGTGCCCACAGGGACCGGCTCCGTGGGTCACCAAGGGCAGATAGACTGGGCTTACTGTTCCCTGATAGCTATTTTGGGGAGCCTGTGGGAAAAGCTCTACTCTGATGTTTACATTTTTTCCCTTCGTGCACAGAGAACCTTGTTCTCAGGTTAACTTGTGTTACTGGGCTCTAAGAGGGAAGACATTTGCAGTTCACTATTCTGAGACTACCTCCTCACTAATCAGAGCCACCAGTCCTGCAGTGGCGAAGGCATCTACGCACTGCACACAAGACTGGAGTAAGAAAAATATGAGTTTCTACACGATTTACCAGGAACTCAATAACACCCGTATACCTTTGTTATAATTTCCCTTAAATGTGTGGTGTCATTTGCTCCCTAGACAATTAAACCCACAAGTGGCAGATATGAGTGGAGAGACTTTACAGATGGCAAAGTTGAGGGGTTTAATTGCCTTTTATGATATTCTCTTCTTTGATGTTGAGGATGCGGTTATCCTTTGGACAACAGAGACAGGAGTGAAGGCTGCGTACTTGTGTTTTCTCGGATTCACACAAAAGCTCTCTAAGGTCTCTTAGGGCCAGGGTGATACACCCCGGACAAGGCAGGGAGAGAACTGGCGGCAAGCTTCCCAGGTTTTGAACCTCACAGTTTGCCTTTCTCCTTTTCCTGTCCACTCTGCAGTCTTCAAGGAAACGGAAATCCCAAGGCGCAGATGCATTTTCCAGTGAAAGATGTAAACTCAGCTGCCGATACTATGAGAGAGATTTGCTGAACAGCCTGGAAAGGAACAGGTGCTGAAGAGGTGTGGTGTGGATGACCTACTTGAGGGCAAAAGAGACAGTTCTTCAACGGGGTACAGAAAAAAGGACGGACAAGGGCTCTGCCCTATAGCCAAGTGCTGCGTTGTGCTGAGGCGGTGGCATGAGACCCTAATGTCAGAGGCTGAACCCAGCGTTGACTGCATGGAGGAGAAGGAATACGAGGGTAGAGATCCATGCGTGACGTTTCAGACTTGCCTTGAGACACGCAAAACCACAGTCGCCACTACAGCCTCACAGTCCTGCCCAGAAAACGCACAGGGCCCCTGGTCTGTGGCGTGGAAGGCTGGGCTAGCTACGCGCTATGGCCTGTGACTAGAGCTTCCTGTTATGGGATAGAATCCAAAGCATACTCAGAGAAGCAGGCCAGCGGACTCACAAACGCCCTGCGGTGTAAGGAGGTGAGAAATAGCATCTGCCCTGTGGCTCGGGGGAGCCTACTCAGCCTTGGAATGAGTCAGTGGGAAAGTGAAATGCTAAAGTACTCTGATGGCCACGGTCCCAACACCCTGCCCAGATGTGGGAGATTTCAGTCAACTTCAGGCCACACCCATCTCCCATGCTGGCCATCTGCACAGCAGACCAAGTGTCCGGCACAATCCTGCCTTTAGCTTTGCTGACCTAGAGGGCCGACCAGGTAGGTGGCTGCTGCGACCTGATGAGGGAGGCCTGGGGCAGCCTGTAGCAGGCTGCAGAGGCGGGCAAGACACCTGCGGGGTGGGCAGCAGGCGCTCACTGCTGAACTTGGCAGTGCTGTACCCGAGCGAGCGGCTTTCTGCTGACACCCAGGGTGGGTCTGCCTCTGCTCACATGTGAAATCAGTGAGATAATAGATGTGCAAACACTTGGGAAAGCCACCAAGCACTCTCCCCTGCTGCTCCCGAAGCTCCTAGTTCTGCCCCCACCCTTCAGCCCTCACATCACAGCTAAACAGAGAGCATTGGTCGATTTGACTTCCAAGAGCTCCTACATTCGGCTTATTTCAATATCACTTTCCACTGTTTCTGCTCGGGTCCAGGCATTGGATTTCTTATTTATTCCAGTTTTTGTCTACTTTTGAAGTCAGCCTCACAGACACCAGATATAGTGATTGTAGATCCTCTTCCCAAGTATGTAACCCTCCCTCCCAGTCCAAAGTTTCCAAAGACTTCCTGCTATCTGCAGAGGAATAAACTCAGAGGCTGGCCACCCTGCACTGTGCATTCCCCGGGGCGTACAGCTCTCCTTGACCTCTTGCCCTTGGTTTCTTTACTCAACTCTGCCATCTCCCTGGAATGCCATCGGGCGTACAGCTCTCCTTGACCTCTTGCCCTTGGTTTCTTTACTCAACTCTGCCATCTCCCTGGAATGCCATCACCATCGCCCAACCCGCTAACAGTTTCTTCCCCTTTGAAAGTCAAAGTTCGAAGGGTGTGGATAAATTATTGACGGGATTAAAAAAAAAAGAGGAAATGGAGTCATATTTCAAATGTTGTAAGGAATTTTTTTAAAAATTAAAAATAGAGTCTCATGTATTCCAGGCTGGTCTGGAACTCACTGTGTACCCAAGGATGGTCTTAAACTTCCGATTTACCTACTGTCACCCTGTGTCTTCTGAGATTAGAGGTATGTGTCACCATGGCCAGTTCTATGTTTACACAGGCTACTTCCCAAACAGGTACCCATTGGGATCTTTGCTTTAAAAAAAAACTCTTATTAATATGTTCATGTATCAAATATACATTATATACAAGGTCTGCTGAGGACTGGGGTGAAATTTCTGGGCTACAGAACAATGTAGAACCGTGAAGATGGAGTGCGCTCTTCCTTTGTGTCTTTCTTTTTCAAGCAAGTACAGTTACAACTTTAATACCGGCACACACACATTTACAAACTGCATATTGCCCCTTTCCCCCTGGCTACCAGGAAGCTCAGAGACGTATATTTGACTCTCAGTTACAGTATTAATTTGTTCAAATTAATGCTCATAAAGTAACAGCTGCCAACTGTGTACTTAGATCTGTTACAGTCATGCCACCTTGGTTCTTGCCCCGGAAAAACCAACTCATACCCGTGGCACCTGCTTGCCCTGTCCTTGGCTTTGAAGCTCTAGCTCACTAACCTGATGCCTGCACTACCATCTGTCGATAAAGTAAGCCTACTCAAAACAGGCATCCACTGTTCTGAGTCACAGATTTCCATTCTTTTTACTATAGACGGTCTCTCAAAGCCAACTTGACACAAAAACACAATGCACACACCCTTGGATGCAATTGTGACTATTTTGTAGGGCATTCTTTATATTTTCCCTGTGTTACCTTGTCACACAGAGTGGCATTTGGCAGTCTATCCTTTATTCAAATATCAGCTCCAGGTTAAGATCTTGGGGTGCTGGTTCGCTTTCCTGTTTCTAGTATATAATTTTAATTTTAAAAATCCATTTCAATATTGATAATGTTTATACACCACCTCGGATCCTGTTTGGAAGCTAAGCGAGATGATTAAATAAACCGATTGACAGTTTATTAGTGACAAAGCCATCTCCCCACTGCAGCTTAGCATACTGGCGGTGCTGGCTCATGTGCCGGCCAGTTCCCTGCTTTCTGAAAGCATCCAGAAGAAACTGGAGTTCCTGACAGAGTTGGGAGGGGACTGTCTCCTGTCTCCTGTCTCCTGTCTCCTGTCTCCTGTCTCCTGTCTCCATGTAGATCCCATTCAGACCTGTTGCCTGTGTCCTGGGCTGCCCAGGGACCTGTTCATAGCTGCTAGGCCAGCTGGCTTCCTATCATCGTAACGTGTGACGTCATATGCGTGTGCGTAAAGTGTGACGTTATATGCGTGCATGTTCTGACTCAGTCTTTGTGTTCCCGTTCATGATCAGTCACCCTGGTGCCTTCGGCCCTATGATGAGGCAGCATTGCATCATGGGGGTAGCATGAGTAGAACAAATCCCCAAATGCCTCATGGCTAAGAAAAGAGAAAATAAAAGGGAGAAAAAGGGAGGGGTTGAGTTTCCCTAACACTCTCCTGGGACCCATAAGGCCTTCTACTAAGTTTTCTCTCTCTCTCTCTCTCTCTCTCTCTCTCTCTCTCTCTCTCTGCGTGTGTATGCTCTTGAATGCATTGTGTATGTGCATTTGCATGTGTATGTATATGCTCTCTAGAGAGAGAGTGTGTGTGTGTGTGTGTATTTGTATGTGTGTAGGTGTGGACCTGTGAATGTCAGAGGTCAACCTCAGGTGTCATTCCTCAGGTACTACCCACCTTGTTATTTGAGACAGGTTTTCTCATTGGTCTGGGGCTCGTTATGAAGGCTAGGTTACCTGATATGGGCTCTGCCTGTCTTGGTATTGGGATTACACGTGAGCACCACTGGGCTCTGCTTTTGTGTTGGGTCCTGAGGATTGAACTCAGTCCTCATACTGATGAGTTGAGCATCTTACAACCTGAGCTATCTCCTGGTCCCCCAGGCCCCACCTCTTTAGGATTCCACTGCCTCCTAATAGTGCCACAGGCTAGGGAACATGAACTTCAGAAGATCAGCGCAGACCCAAACTATCATAACTTCTGTACCCTCTCCTTGGACACCCCAGCTATTCAAAATTCTTCCCTAATACCTCAACATCAGGAGATGTCTGCCTGATTTGGTTATCCATGTGTCGCACAGCAGCCAAGGAGTCCTCGTCCTCGATGCTAACAGACCATACCTCTTTGTGGATCCCCCTGTATTGATCCTGAACAGCCACTCTGTGTGCTCTGTCTTCTTCTGGTTCTTCCCAGGTCTCTCTGTATAATGTCAAGTGTCACGCATGAGTGTCAGACACAGGATACTGTAGAGTTTGGGGGCGGGGGTGCCGTGGGGGAAGCCTGAACTCTGAGGATATCTACAGCCTCTATGGGATGAAAGGAGGAGGTAACTGATTGTAAGATATGCCTGGAACAGACAGCCGAGATCCATGTGAACCTTTGTGCCGATGGCTGCTCACTTTAATCCAAGGCACACTTGCACGTGTGCTCAGCACCAGGGCTTCAGATTTCAACACAACTGACTTGCACGAGTGAACCTTCCAGAATACTGAGATAACAGTATCAAGTGGAGAGCACCCGGTCCTGACCATGTGCCATTAGTCCTTTCATATGTATGTGTGTATGCATACATGCACATGCGTGCACACAACACATCTACTAAATCTTCATTTATCAAATGAGGAAACAGAGGTTCCCTAAAATGAAGGAACTTTCCCAAAGCTACTGTAAATGTCAAAGACCAGCCCGTGGTCATCCCAACTCCGCAGCCCGCCTTCCTTACTGCCCTGTTGTGTCACCATCTCTGCCATAGAGCACAGTCTGATCAGGACACCCCAAGTGCCTCAATTATTCAGTGTGGAGTTCTCAATGAGAAATGTCCTTTTAGGAGGTAGAACCTAGCTGGAGGGAGTCCGTCACTGGGCCGTGATATTCGGCAGCTCATAAGTGTCCTACTTCAAATTGCTCTCCCTGATTCCTTTGTGGGGGTGAGAGGTGGGTGATCTGCCCGATTCTCACTCCAGCTTCCTGCTGCATCTCTTCCCACCGTGCGGATTTTCTCTCTCAAACCACAAGTCAAGATGAATTCTTCTTTCCAGTTGCTCTGGTCATAATGCTTTATCACAGTGACAGAAAAGTATACCCACAGGCTTAGATTTTTCTCAAAAACTACTTTACTTATGGTTCTTTAAATGCTTCAACCTCTCTTCTGGCTCACCACCCACCAGAGATAGGGGGGAAGAAAGGTTGATAGGAAATGGGGGTTGTGGACTTTTCAGAAATAGTTCTTTGTGTGTGTGTGTGGGGGCAATTCCAATATCCATTGTAAGCAGCCCAGTCTACTAGCAAAGCACCAAACCTGGTCCAGCAGCAGTAGTCCAGGACACTCGTCAAACACCACACACGAATCAGCAGCAGCGTTCCAGTCCAGCAGAAATCGTGAGGCACGAGTCAGTGGAAGCAGCAGGAAGCAGCCAGAATGCCACCAGAAGGTCTTTGGTGAGCTTCTCTCTATGACGTCACGACAAGCAAAGATCAGCAAAGAAAGCAAGGCGAACCGATGTGTGAGTGTCATCCACTGTCTGTTGGGTTATGCTTACCCTCGTTACAAACATCACGAGGCTGTCAAGTGTCTGCTCTAACAAGACATCACATGACACAACCGAGTCTCCAACGAAAGCAGACATTCTCACTTCATACACCCAGTGACAACTGCTGTTCCTAGACACACAGACTTTGAACACTGATAAAGATATACATAAGAGCCAAAATGTCCTTGAAAAGTTACATCCCCAAGTGTATAGGTAGGTTAGAGGGAGGGTTAGGGGTTGAACATGAAGTTGGCCAGACAGAGGATTAGCTGTTTCATACCCACCATTCCACAAACTCCCTATTGCTTTCAAGTACTATCTAATTCCTTTTATAAAGATGAGACAAGAACACGAGGAGTTTAAGCAATGTATGATTAAACTGCTCAGAAATGTCTGGGCTGGTTTAGAGCTCAGGGCTCTGTGTTTCCAAAGCTCACTCATGATCGTTCTGGAACATTCCATCAGAGTGGGCCACAGCTTGAGGGCATTCTCTATGCTGGGACACACATATGTAGGTGGCATACCATGGTCCCTTCAGTGTGTGACTCACAGGAACATCACAGGTGGGTCTGACCAGGGTGCTTATCAAAGGTGCTCACAGTGCTGTGGTCAGAGAGGGTGGCATGAAGATGACTCTGCTCTGAGCCTGATGGAGCTTCCTTCACCCTTGGGGCTGTTCTTGCTTGCTGGAGAGGGATCTCATTGATGGTCTTGTCTCAGACTTCTCTCCTGTCGCAGAGGCTGGCTTGGAATGCCTTCTTTTGATCCAGAAAGACAGAGAAGAAGCGCTTGGTACTTCAGCTCAGTGAAAAGACTTGAATGTTAGCTCAGGGCCAGGAGATTCATGGAGAAGGAATGCAGAGGTGAGGGGCGTGTGCAGTTCCAGTGTCCCCCGCTCCCTACCTTGGCGTCTCTGGCTACCCTGTCACTGTGTGGCTGGATCTATGTAAGCAGCAGTGTCTCTGCTTATTTTGCTGTGGTTTGAAATGTATTTTGGCATTTCTTAACAAATAACACAACTTTCCCTTTGTGTTTTCCTTAATAAAATACAGAAATGAGAGCAAGAGAAGGAAAAGTAAAAAAAAACAAAAAACAACAAAACAAAACGAAACAAAACAAAAAAACACGTCTCTGTCATCCACACTCTAAGCAGGATCACATTCTACCCCTTCCTCTCATCCTCCTTCCCACCAAACTCCCTCCTCCCTCCTCCCTCCTCCCTCCTCCCTCCTCCCTCCTCCCTTCACTTTCTAAAGCTTGGTGGAAATGTGTGATTCATGAGTCTGAGATTTGTGTGTCTTTGTATGTGTTCATAGGTACATGTGTGCATGTGCACATGTGTGTGGAAGACAAAGGCCAGTTAAAGTGTCATTTCTTAGGAGATGGCTACTTTGTTTTTTTCGTTTTTCTTTTTTTTTTATTGTATATTTTCTTTATTTACATTTCAAATGCTATCCCCTTTCCCGGTTTCCCTCCCACCTGGAAACACCCTATTACCTCCTCCCTCCTCCTGTTTCTATGAGGGTGTTCCTCCACCCTCCCCATGCCCGCCTCAATTCCTTTCCTCTACATTGGGGCATCTACTGAGCCTTCATAGGACCAAGGACCCCTCCTCCCATTGATGACTGACAAAGCCATCCTCTGCTACATATAGAGCTGGAGCCAGGTGTACTCCTTTGTTGATGGCTTAGTCCCTGGGAGTTCTGGGGAATCTGGTTGATTAATATTGTTGTTCTTCTTATGGGGTTGCAAACCCCTTCAACCCTTTCAGTACCTTCTCTAACTCCTCTATTATTCAGTCCAAAGGTTGGCTGCTAACATCCGCCTCTCTACTTTGGTTTTTGTGAGACAGGGTCTCTGATTGGCGAAGAGGCAGGGCTGGCTTGGCATTGTGTCCTAGGGATCCTCTTGGTGCTACCTCCCCAGTGCTGGGATTACAAGTGTGTGTACCTCTTTTAGAATGTAGGTTCTTGGAACGGAGCATGATAAGTACCTTACCAGCTGACCTATCTCCTGGGCCTTGCCGAGTCTGAGCTTGTTGCTTCTGACTTCTGTGGCAGAGAGATGACTCCACAGTGGATTCGTACGCCCCCCTCCCCCGACACTTCATCTGCAAACTGTTGCCTGAATGCAGACAGATGTGGGAAAGAACAGAATCCGGGGCCTCTCCCATGTGAAGTCGTCCCCTTGGGTTGTGAGGTACTTGTTTAGTTCTGTGGATCGTCCCTATTGAGTGGACTTTGTCTGCTTTCCTCCAATGAAGGTGGCTTCCAGGCCAAGCTGGGCAAAGACCTTTTGATGTTTTGGATGTATGGTATTCCTCAAATCAGTGGTTCTCAAACTGTGGGTCTGGACCCCTCGCAGGGGTCTGCTGAACAACCCTTTCACAGGGCTGCCTAAGATAATCAGAGAACATGGATATTTACATTACATTAAAATTCATAGCAATAGCATAATTACAGTTATGAGGCAGCAAGGAAAATAACTTTATGGTTGAGGGTCACCGCAGCATGAAGAATTATATTAAAGGGTTGCAACATTAAGTTGACAACTACTGCCTCCGAGGTTCATGTGTTGAATACTTGGTCCCTATGACAGCAGTGTCTGTAGCATGGGCCCCTGAGATGAGAGTGGATCAGGACAGCTCAAACCACACCAATTAACTACCAGTATATTAAGTCCAGTGTGTCTGTCAGTAGGGCACAGTTAGAGGAAGTAGGTTGTGGGGATGTGATGTTGAAGAGTGTGCTTTGTGCCTTTCTTCTCTCTCTTTCTGCTTGCTGGCCACCATGAGGTGAGTTTTGCTCAACTGATGCTTTCAATGTCCTGAGACAATAGAGCCAGTATCCATGGACTGACATCTCTACAACCACGAGACAAAGTAAGTCTTTCCTTCCTTCAGCTGTTTTTTGTTTTTTTGGTTTTTTTTTTTGTTTTGTTTTTTGTTTTTTAAAAACTCGATATTTGTTCTAAGAATGAAACTGACAAATTTCCTTCTAAGAGCAAAGTACTAAGCTAAGGCATACCTGCCTGAACTTGCTGGGTGTTCGATGTTTGAAACACTGGTTGGCTCCTTACACAGATAACTGCAGCTTTTCACACCTTAATCTTAATACCAACTCTATGATAACAGCAGCAGTGAATGATGCCATGGGAGGATCGTGCAATGGGCACACACAGAAAAGGATGCTGTGAGTGAAATGTTGACCCAAAATTAAAACCGTGTTAGTGGATGTTTTAATGCCCCTGGAAAGAACAGGAGGCTCTGGGTACATTGTTGCCCAGTCTGGGTGCTCCAGTTTAGAAGAAGCATGTAAAGACTGAACCAATTTCACATGCAAGTGGATAATGGCTAGGGTGGCTCTTTCATCAGCTGAAGATACTGGAAGTAGAGTTTTACTTTCTGAGTGGGTAGCCGAGATCAATTAATGGTCCAGAAGAGGGCATCTCCTCCAGAATAAATTTTGACAACCAAATGTTTAGATTGGATGAATTTGAAGATTACTTCCAACTCAAAAAAGCCATATACTGGGGTCCTACTTGAAGCCTACTTACTTCACTTCCAGAAATTCTCTAAAGAAAACACTTTGGAGAGTTTCTCAAAAGAGAGAGACTATGACTTGTCTGTGAAGGGCTTCTGGGAAATGGCTCGATGGCATCTTCTCTCATTAAACAGGCCAAAGAATAGCCGTTCCATTCTGTACTATGAAGGCTGTGCATGTTCCGTAACTCACTTGGAGAGGGCACATGAATCACAGAAGAGATAACAACAAGCAAAGGTTCCCTAACTCTCCCCCTCCCCCGCCTCCCACCTTAAAGACAGGGTTCCATTATACAGTCCTGGCTGGCCCGGAGTATGTAACCTCCTCCTGCCTTAGTTTCTCAAGTGCAGTGAACATGGATGTGCAAGTGCCATATTTGGATGAGGCTCTGTGTCTTTACTGATGAACACATCACTTAGACATAACTAAGTCTATACTTCAACAACCACTTCACAACACACTCTACTCTACTCCTTGGACCTAAGCTGGTCTAATTTCCTAGGTTGCTGGATAACTCATGGCCCAGTCCTAGTGGCAAGCTTAGGAGCAGAACTGAGCCCTCCCTGAACTATTGTCCTGTTCACTGCAACAGTTTCATGAGGTCACTGCCCTGTAAGTGACCTCACCCAAGGTCTCCCTGCCTCCATCAAGTGCCCTGTGCCTTGATTGCTCCATGGGAGTCTCTCAGGTCCCCATTGGATCCTGACTTGCTCAGCCCTCCCCTTGGTGGCCATTTTACATGATCACAAACCCTACCTTCTCAACTCCCCTATTCTCATTTCCACTGACAGGTTCAGAAGACAGAAGGTTTGTTATTGTTGGTTTTCGTTTCTCTTGTCTCTCAGAAACACACCTCATCAGCAAAGACAGACACTTTCTTAGGGTGAAAGGAAGGAAGAAGGTCCTCCAGGCAAATGAAACTAGGAAACATGCAGGTAAAGCTATTTTAAGAGCAGATCAAATAGATTTAAAACTAAAACTAGTCACAAGAGATAAAGAAGGTGGATTATCAAAGGGAGCAATCCAAGGAAATTCTACACATGCACAAAACACAGGCACTACCGGCTGTGAGGCCACATATTAACTCTAACATCATAATAGTGGGAGATTTCAATACCCTACTGTCTCCAATAGAGAAATCATCCAGAGAAAAAGCAAATAGAGAAACACCAGGTTAAATGTTCAATGAACACAATAGCCAGCCATCTATAGAACATTCCACCTAGATGTTGAAGAGTTCACATTCTCCTCCACAGCTCTCTCAATGTTCTCAGAGTAGATCACATGCTAGCAAGAAACAAAGCAAGCTCCAGAAAGTATGGAGTATATGAAATAACATTTTACAGCCTATCTGAGCACAACATAAAAATGCTAGATATCAACAAGAGAAAAACTACAGAGAGCACATAAACTAACAGAGATTTGCAAACATATTATTCAACAATGAATGGCTCAATGAGAAAATAAGGAAACTTAAAAATCTCTAGAGTGAGCTGGGCATGTTGGCGCACGCCTTTAATCCCAGCACTTGGGAGGCAGAGGCCAGCCTGGTCTATAAAGTGAGTTCCAGGACAGCCAGGGCTATACAGAGAAACCCTGTCTCGAAAAACCAAAAAAAAAAAAAAATCTCTAGAGTGGAATGAAAATGAGAACATGCCACACCAAAATCTGTGGGATACGATGGGGGCAGTTCTACAAGGAAAGGTTATAGTCCAAAATACCAAGACAAACAGATCAAAGCAACAGCAACAACACATCTGAGAGTGAAAACAAATAGCTTAATGGTTTACCTTACGGCCTTGTGAACATAAACCCTCAAACAAGTAGGTGGGGAGAAAGAATTAAGAACAGGGCAGACATAAATGGATTAAAAATGAACAAAACAATACAAAGAATGGTTGAAATGAATAGTCGTTTTGTCGAGAAAATGAACAAGATTGATAAATCCTGGGACTGGAGAGATGATTCAGCAGTTAAGAGTATTGATTCTTCTTCCAGAGGACCTGGGTTCAATTCTCAACACCCTTATAACAGCTCACAATTGTCTAAGAATCCAGTTCCAGGGAGATCTGACACCCTCTTCTGGTGTCTATGGGCAATAAACATGTTCATGGTGCACAAGCAGGAGGAGTACAGGCAAAGTATTCACAAACACAAAATACAATATTTAAGAAATTGAAAGTCAAAAATCCTTAGCTAAATTAACTAAAAGAAAATAGAGTCACAATGGAGAGACTATTAAATTAACTAGAGGCAAAAGAAGTAGACATTATAACAAATAATCAATAAAATTATATGGATATACTTTAAATCTATATTCTTATAACAGAAAATTTAAAAGAAGTAGAGAATTTCTAGGTGCATATGAAAATTAAAACAAACTAATAAACAATTTAGACAATCCACAACCAGCGACCAGATTGAAACAGCAATGCCTCCCAACTTAAACAAAATCAGCACCAGGTGAACTCACGTCAGAATTCTTCAAAACGTTCAAAGGAGAATCAAAATCAACACTATACAAATAAAAAGAGAATGCTTTAAAACTCTTTTTATGAAAGAGTTTTTAATCTTGATACTCAAATCAGATTAGGACAAAACAAGAAGAATTATCTACAAGTTTATCTCCTTAATGAACATAGAAGCAAAATCCTCAGTAAAATACTGACAAGACAAATTCAAGGTCACATCAAAAAGATCATTCATCATCACCTAGTTGGCTTCATTCCAAAGATTCGGGGGTGGTTCAACAAGCATAAATCAATAAATGCAATAGATTACATCAATGGACTCAAAGACAGAAATCACATGAATATCTCAATAGATGCAGAAAAGGCTTTCAACAAAATCCAGCATCCTTTTGTGATTAAAGTCAGGGAGAGGTTAGGGATGAAGGAGGAATACCTCAAGAGAATAAAATATATATACGACAGACCTGCAGCAAGGCCATAACAAATGTAGAAAACCTCAAGGCATTCCTACCAAGAATACAAGGTGCTCGACCTCTGTTCTCTTCCATAGAGTGAGGTCTTAGGCAGAGATAAGAATTCAAAGTGTTCTTATTTGCAGATGACACGATTCCATACATGAAAGACCTGTAAGACTCCACTGGAAAACTCTTAGAGCCGATTAAACACTTTCATCAACAAATGGCAGTATACAAAACTCATACACAAAACTGGTAGCCTTTCTATATATTGGTGAGAAACATGTCAAAAAGTAAATCAGGGAATCGATCCAATTCATTAGAAAAAAAACCATTAAAATACTTAGGCCTACCTTGGTTACGCAGACTTTATATGCCCCAATACAGGGGAACGCCGGGGCCAGGGGGTGGGAGCGGGTGGGTAGGGTAGCAGGGCCGGGAGGGGGGAGGATATAGGGAACTTCCTGGATAACACTTGAAATGTAAATGAAGAACATATCTAATAAAAGTTGAAAAAAAAAAAGAGTTAATACCCCAAAAAAAAAAATACTTAGGCCTATACCTAAGTAAGGAAACAAAAGACCTGCACAATGAAAAATTAAGACATCGAGAAAGGTACTGTATCTATGTAGATATTTAAGTCCATACCTATAGATCTGCCCTAACAAAAGCATTCTACAGATTCAATGCAACCCTAATAAAAGTTTCAAGAACATTTATCACAGATATGGAGAAAGCCTAAAATTTATGTGGTACCACAAAACCAAGGATAACAATGGCAGGTTCTGAATAAAAAGATTACTGTGGAATGTATTATGATACCTGAGTTCAAGTTATACTACAGAACCATAGTAATACAAACAGTGTGGCACTGACATAAAGCCAGACACAGATGAACAGAATCAGGGGAATGGAGGACCCAGGTAAAAGCTCATACAACCGCAGCTACTTGATTTTTGACAAAGAAGCCACAAATATATATTGGAGAAGGGGCAGTATCTTCAAGAAAAGGTGCCAAGAAACCTGGGTATCTAAATGCAGAAGAAAAAAAAAAAGAATCTCACCTTCATAACTGAACTCAAAACTGATTAATGACCTCATCACAAGTCCTGATAATCTGAAAGTGCTGGATGAAGCAGGAGGGAGTCCACTTCGACATAAAAACATAAGCGGAGACTTCCTAAGTAGGACTCAAACAGCATAGGGAATAAATGGAACAACTGACAAATAGGAGTTCGTAAAATTAAGGAGCTTCTTCTGTACAATAAAGGAAACTGTCAATCTAGTAAAAAGAAAATCCACAGGATGGAGAAAAAAAATTTGTACACGTATAAATCAGTTAGAGGATTAGTATCTAGAATGCACAAAGAACTAAAAAACAAATTTTTAAAAACTTCCAAAACAAAACAAAACAAAACAAAACAAAACAAAATCCCAAACATCAAGAGATCAATTCATTTTGGGGGGGGGGGGAATAAGGGATACACAATCTAGAGAGGCAGATTGGTGGTTAAGAGTATTTGCTAGTCTTCTAGATCTGAGATTAGTTCTCAGCACCAGGAAGCTACAACCTCCTGTAACTCCAGCTCCAAGGGAGCTGACTTCTCTTCTGTCCTCAAGGTAGATACTCAGACAGACAGACAGACAGACAGACAGACAGACAGACAGACAGACAGACACACACACACACACACACACACACACACACAAACTTAAAAAATCTTTAAGGAAATATGTCTGTAGAACTGTATAGAATATCTAAAAGAAGTATAGACATCTAGGAAACACTTAAAAAGTGTGCAACACGCCTTTAGTCCCAGCACTCGGGAGGCAGAGGCAGGCGGATTTCTGAGTTCGAGGACAGCCTGGTCTACAGAGTGAGTTCCAGGACAGCCAGGGCTACACAGAGAAACCCTGTCTCGAAAAAAAAAAAAAAAAAGGTGTGCAACAGAGTTAAGCCATTCAAGAAATGTATATTAAAACTCTTTTAAATAGATTCTACCTCACCCTAGTCAGGTAGCTATCATCAAGACCACCAATAACAAGTGTCACTGATATGCTGTGAGGAAAGGACTCTAATACATCAAATACTGATCTGCCAGGTCGGATGTGCCCACTGGTGCAGCCTGGGTGTTACCTGGGTAACCAACCTCTCTGTGATTGGACTTGAAGCCTTCTCCACAAGAGGAAACTCATACCTGATACTGTAAACCTCTCTGGTCAAAAGTCCATGGCTGTGGAGGTTAGAGGCCTTGAAGGGAAATCTCCTCCTCCTTCTCTTCCTCTTCTTCCTCTCCCTCCTCCTCCTCCTGCTAAATGGCCATGTTGCCAAACTACCACCTGAATATATATGTTTATAGTCATAGATCTATGCTGCTATCAGCCTTGCTTAGAGAAGGTTCACAGTGGGTAGCAATAAAGGTAGAGACTTATAACTAGCTCACATGCTAAGAATAATTGACTGCATTACTGTGTATGCTCAGCCCTGTGTGGGACGTCTATATCCATCCCAGTCATCAGGCCTCAGCGAATATCATGGAAGAATAGGTGGAAAGAGTTTAAGAGCTGGCAGATGGGAGGAGTACTGTGATTAGCTACCTCCTGGGTGTGACATGGCTCTTGCTCAAATGGACCACAGAAGCGATGTCACATCCACAAGATCTACATAAGATCAGTCCAGTCAAAATTCAAGTGTGAGAAGCTACCGGCAGACTTAGCAAGGGAGAATGATTTTTCTCCGGGAGTTTGGCCACTGATGGGTTTCTCATGCTCCTGTGGATGGTCTTACAGTCTTGCACACAAGACAGCACTAGTTAGACCCAGCAGGTTGCACTGAAAACCAAAAAGAAAAGGACACAAGAAGATGTGTTGGGGGAGGTCTGGGAAGTGAGGATGGATATGATACAAATATATTGCCTATGTATAGGAGGGGAGCCACTAGGAACTGAGACTTCTTGCTTATGGATCCTTCCCTGTAGGCTTCAGACTACAACAAGAGGTTCATTCATCCCTCAGCCAACTAAACACTGTTTATTAAGGCATCTATGTACTTCTGTACTGAGGTAGAACTTACAATGGGATTGTGAGACTTAATACTTATCTGAAGTGCCCAAACCAACTGGGGGAAAGACAAACTTGGGTGCTCTACACTAACCAGGCTTTCTTCCTGATGCCAGAACCACCAAAAAAGACTCAGATCAAACACCATCTATTTATCCATCATCTGGATATTCACTACTGGATATTCCTTACCCAGTAGTCAAATATGTTTCATAAACTCAAGACTCTTAGTTAAACAAAAACTCAGCTGGGCACTTAAAATAATATTTCTTGTGGGTGTATGCTGTGTTCTTTTTTTCTTAACAAATTTCTATCTTATATATTATCTCCAGAATACATGTAATTTATCTCCCCCCCCATATCCTGTTCTATCTGGATGACAGAGATGACAAAGGTCAGGTGTTAGAAGACATACCAATAGCCACCTGTTTAACAGCAGAGAAATCTCCTGGCTGCATTAAGCCCCAAAGATTTGTCTAGGACAATAGATAAAATTATTTGTTCTGTCTACCTCACAGGTTTGTCATAAAGATCAAGCAAAACCACGTATATAGGAGCAGTCTAAACAGTTTAAAGCAGTATTCTAATATAGGGTATTAAACTCTCTGCCCTTTCCCCTTGTTCCTCTGAAGTCATATTCTGCGTTTGGCTTGTGCTTGCAGATAGAACACACTTAGGATGCTGCGGGTGGGCAGGATGTGTGTGTGTGTGTGTGTGTGTGTGTGTGTGTCCCTAAGCACAGAAGAGCTTGTTTGACATAAGTTCAGGAAGAGATCTTTTCCTTGGTGAAGGCACTAAGAAATACTTGCTTACATGGTATGTCCTCTGCTTTGGTTGACCATGCTACAATGCTAGATTACTGCCACTGGGTTCCTCTCAGTGTAGAAGTGAGGGTGCCCTAGAGGAGCCCATGGAATTGGACCTCCCAACTGTGTTCTGGAGAGCAGTCTAGAATTTCACGTGGACAGGTGTCCCATCTCCTTAGGGCAACCCGAACATTGAGACTATAATTTTCCCCACCTTAAAATTTAAAGATTAGATAAGTTGGCTGCGGAATAAAGATTGGCACAAAAATTAACGGTCGATAAATGTTAGCCAACGCAATGATGTGTTTATTGAGTCACTTGGCCCCAGGCTTTTCTTGGAATAGAGGAGCAGGACCCTGAACACTGCCTCTAGAGAGGCTGGAGGGCGGTCGCTGCAGTCGAACGTTATGAATCACAGGGAATTAAAAAATGCCCTCAGGAACTTCTTTTCTAAGAAAAGTCCCCTTAGCTGACCTCTAGTCTAGCGTCCAGCCAGCCGGTAGGATAGAGGGAGCCTGATTCAAGGTTTGGCCATGGGTCCTATTATTGCATTTCCCAGCAGTGAAGTGGTTTCGGTCAGAAACGGTGAGTTGAGTTTTAAGCCAAAACAAATTTGTAAGTTGCAGGAGTCAGTGGGTGAATGAAAATCCGAGGAGCTTGGAGCTTCTGGTGCCAGAGTTCACAAAGCAGAGGAGGAGGGGTGGGGGTGGGGGCTCTAGGCGATCCCCGCGACCTCCAGGTGAGGACAGTCTGAGGTTAGTCATCACTTACAGTGCAGATCCGAGAGCAACTGGATCCCCATCCCGCCCGCGCGAAGTCTAGGTGGCACGTATCTCTGCCCAGTCTGGGGCGCAGTTCCCTCGGGGCAACCGTTCCACGTGGAGAGAAGGAAAAGTTTGGCGCGTCCGGGAGGTCCGGGCAGCAGACTGGAGCATCAGGCTGCAGCCTCGCGGTGGGTCGAGCAGCCAAGCCGGGAAACAGAGCACCGCTGGCCCCGCCACGGGACGCGCTCCCAGGCCCCCGCCCTGCGCACCCCACCCCCTTCCCGGGCCGCGCACGCAGCCAGCGGCCACTGTCAGAAACCGCCCGAGCCGCCTCGGTGAAGAAAGCAGGGCGGACTTTGCACCCAGGACCCTGGGCCTCGGGTTCCCCCGCCGATCTTGGAGCAGCCGCCTGGCTTCTCCTTCTCGGCTGCAGAGCGGCGCGTGTTGGCGGGACGTCCCGAGGAGGATCGGCGGCTTACCGCCACGGCCCGGCCCGATTCCGGCGCGCAGAGGAGCGGAATCGGGGGGCCCGGCGTTCGCTCCTGCCCTCTCCCGGGCGCGCCGGAGTCCGGACGGCTGCTCTGGCTGCAGCCTCGAGGACGCCGCCTCCCTCCGCCGAAGCTGCCCGGCGCCTCCCGGTCACTTCGCGCAGCTCTGGACGCTGGCAGCGAGCTCGCCCATCAGGTAAGAAAGGCTGCAGGGTTCCTTAGGCTCCGGCTCGGGCGGGCGTGTTTCTGAAAGTTGTTTTGAAATGCATCCAAGAGTGAGCCGGGCCAGTCGCGGCTCCTCCCCAAGGCGACTCCTTTGCTCCTGCAGACGTTCCCGGCACTGGCCGACCGGCTGGAGGACCTCCCTGTGCGCCCCGAGCGCCTACTCTCTAGCCCCCCCGCCACCCCAAGCAGAGCGCTGCGCCAGGAGTACGGAAGCAGGCGGGACAGTCTTCTTCGAGTCCCTTACTCTGCCTCTCTCCAACCCAAGACAGGTGAGGGTCGAAAGTGAGTGGCGGTGCCACTGGGATATCAGACCTGGTTGGTCCTGTAGGCTTGACCCCGGCTCTGAAAGCAGGCTCACCCCCACCCCATCACACACAGCACCATAGTTCTAGTGGAGGGATCCCTAGGGGCCACATTAGTATAGGATGGGGCGGAGTCGGTCTTGGAATGGGAAACCTGGGGACAGGGGTGGGGGTGGGGGTTAGGAGAACGCAGTTAGGGGGCGGAGGCCTTAGTACATAACGAGTTGACTTCAAGTGAAATCAGAGCCGTCCGTCCGAGCAGTTCACGGTGGCTCTTCTCTCTCCTCCCACCTCACATTTCCCTTGGCTGGACTCTATCCTTCAGGCTCATTCTTGTCGCCCTGGACACTCCTTCTGTCCTTCCCCAGGAGAGTGGCAATTGAGGGTGCGGAGTTCCAACAGGCACGGAAGCTAGCTAGGCTCAACCGTTCCTCCTCTCTACAGGTCCTCCTGGCTCAACCAGAACATGTTGGACGGCCTGAAGATGGAGGAGAACTTTCAAAGTGCGATTGAGACCTCAGCCTCCTTCTCCTCTTTGCTGGGTAAGTGTTCAACCTCATGCTCCCTAGCGCATCCTCCTTCTGCCAGGGCCAGGAGCTCAGGACCTCAGTTCTCTGATACTGGGCTAAGCGACCAGACTAGCACCCTCTTCGCGCACACAGAGGTGCCCACACTCTCTGTCTTTCCGTGTCCATCAGTCCTTTTGAGTTGTCCCTACCTAAATACAACCAGCAAGCCTCCCCAGGCTTCACGAGCTCAACATCGAATTCCCCAAAGCCTTGAGGGGCGGGCGAGCATGTTCACAAGGCATTTGAGTGGCAAGTGATTAATAATACCTAGGGCTGGATTTTTAATCACGGAGCTGATCGACAGCTCATAAATGCCACCGGTTTCTCAGAGGCCTGTGTCCTAGCATGAGAGATCCGTGGCCCAGAGCGCCCAAGTTCTTCTCTTCCCCCACCAACTGCAGCCCCAATTTTAGTATTGGGCATGGCCGAAAGGCTTTTCCGGGCTGGTGGGCAGCGCTGCACTGGGATTAGCTTGCACGGCGGGGCCCTTGCCTGGTCTTTAATTAACTGAAGCCGGATCCCAGTTCCGCAAGCTTGGTATCCCTCTACCCGCAACCCAGCCACTGCGAAGGAGCAGAGAATAGAGAGATGCAGAAGAGTCACACCCGTGGGTCTTTCAGTCACAGCCGTGGGTCTTTCAGAGTTCAGGCCAACAAGTCTCGTTTTGCCAGTGTCTCTTCAGCTCTGCCTTTGGAATTTTCAAGTTTGGAGGGGAAAAATTTTTTTTTTTGCTTTTGTTTTATTTTCTTTTTTCCTGTTTTTCTTCCCGCTTCTTTCTGAAGGAGAGATTTTTTTTCCTTTTATTTAAACCTCTTGCCTCTTTCTCTAACTTTAGAACCAATAGAGTGAGGCTGAAATTTTTTCGATTATAGAAACCATGTCCAGAGAGAAATCGCCCACTCCACCGCAACAGTTCAGAGGAAACGAAATTACAAAACCCATGCCCTCTTCTTTCAACCTCCCTTTCGAAATTGTCAGGATCTTCTCCCCAGAGCAAGAAGGACGACGCAGGCTAGAGCCTGTGTGCGGACTTAGGCACATCGGGTTTGGTTCCCTGCGCCGCCCCGCGACCCACGTTTGTCCCAACCATAGGATAATAGCCTGGGATGCTGAGACCAAGACAACAGAAATTTACAATTGAGAACGACCACTTTCTCCTCAGGCCTTTTTGCTGGCTTCCCACCGTACAAAACGATCTGTCCATCCGGCTTACAAGCTGGCTGCAGTTCTCCAAAGCAGAAAGTGAGATTAGTGTAGTGGTATGGAGAAGGATCGTCCCTTTGGGACATCACGGACAAGAGTGTTCTTGTGGGACAAGGGCTTCTTTAAACGGTTGAGAAAAGTGTCAACAAAGGCGGCCAAGTATTTCTCCCTTGCCCTGTTGTGGGGGCGGGGAGGGGGGGGGAGAAAGCCCTGGAACAAGATCCGAAGGGAAAAAGTCAAAAAGGTCAAAGGGTAGGGTAGAGAAGATTCTCTGACTGGGCTAAGAGGTTTGTGGCTCCAGTCAGCGCTTCTGAGCGCAGGGCATCTAGAATTCTCTGGCGGGCACCCTTCTCAGGGTCTCTGCACTCGGCTATTATTTTTCCCCATCTTGACGTTTCCTAATTATAAAAAGCCACCTGCAATTTTCACGCCAAACAAGACATAGGAAAGATTCACTAGTTTGTACAGTCCTCAGCTCGCTTGGGGGAGAGATGGTGTTTTTCTGCACCCGCAGGCTGCCTTTTATGAAGAAAACAGAAAATGCTAATTTTCCTTAAAAAAATAGAACTCAGTTGCAAGCAAATTATCGATCATTTAAAAGTAGTCAAAGGACACAAATACAGTGATTTAATGATTGGTTAATGACGACTCGAGAGACCTGGGAGCACAAATTTATATGTAATCTAATTTAAAGGCTCAGTGAAAGCTCTCAATATATACCTGGATCTGTCTAATAATTAAGGCCATTTATTGACTTCAGCCCCTTCCTTCGCTGAAATTTATACCTTGCTACTTAGTCTTTATGTATTAGTGACATCATTGTCACTTAGTTTGATTTTTCGGAATATCTGATCATCAGGGGATCTTCCTGAGGGTGCAAGGCCCCGGGTGGGTCTAATCCGATCGAGAGCCGGTTTGGCGGGGGTTAGCTTGCCGGTGTAGCTTACCGACGGCGACATCTGTTGCTGTTGTAGGCAGAGCGGTGAGCCCCAAGTCTGTCTGCGAGGGCTGTCAGCGGGTCATCTCGGACAGGTTTCTGCTGCGGCTCAACGACAGCTTCTGGCACGAGCAATGCGTGCAGTGTGCCTCCTGCAAAGAGCCCCTGGAGACCACCTGCTTCTATCGGGACAAGAAGCTCTACTGCAAGTACCACTATGAGAAGTAAGTGCCTGCGTCGCCCCGAGCGCGCCCACTCACCTGCACGAGTGTGCGCCGGGGACCGCGTCCTCCTCCATCCTCTTCGAGGAGGCACTCGCGCAGGAAAGGCCAGTAAATCTCGCGCATCCGCGTTCGGTACACTCCCCGGTTTGCGGGGAATCCATCCGTACGCACAACTTGGGGCCCAGGAGAGGCGCAATGCGGGTTTTTGTTTTTGTTTTGGCCGCGAACATATTTTCAAATTATTCCAAGTTCATCAACCCGGGCCCAGTCATTCACAGAGTTCACTTTGCCAGGGAGCCGGGGAGCCGGGGAGGTAGAGACTAGCGACCTTTTTTTTTTTTTTTTTTTTTTTTTGTCCATTTCATCTTTCTCAAGTGTTTGCATGGCTCTGGGGTTTGTGCCCATCAGCAAGGATCGGGTGGTTTCTGTCTCCTGGGCACATTTTTTCTCCTGGGCTTGATCAAATCAGGTTTGGAAATGACCTTCTTGCCCTGCACGTTGTTTTGCGTTTCCAGTAATTCCCTCTTCGGGTTTTCAGGAGTTAGTAGGCTAGAGGGAAACTGTCCAAAACTCCCTGCAGCGCGTCTCCATATTGTTATCTGACGGGTCGCATGCATGTTCGATTCTCATATCAGCATGAAGAACTGGGAGGCAGGTAATGAAGAGAGCGAGCGGTTCTTTATCCAATCTGGATTTCGGTAATACCTTAGGGATTGTGGAGTGGTAGGATGCCCTTACTGTCAGAAGACTGGCCAGGAGGAGCCCTGGCCAGTCAGGAGAGGAAGCTGTCTTACCTTGCAATACTGGCCAATTCATGGGGACATTGGATTCCTAGGATTGTGGAGGGCTAGCCAGAAAGAAAAATGGCTCAGAGCTTGTCTGTTTTTGTGCGCAAGGGCTGGCATTTGTTGATTGTGTGTGCATGTGAGTGTGTGTGTGTGTGTGTGTGTGTGTGTGTATACACGGAGGAAATGCAGCCCCTTTCACTCCACTATGTGGAGAGAGGGTGAGGAAGGTCAGTGAAACATAGCTGCTATAATTTCATTCCAACATCGCACAGTGAAAGGAAGTGCAAAGGAGGGTTGACCATCAAAACAAAAAACCCAGGGGAAAAGGAAGAAAAGAGGTTTCATGTTTCCAAGTCATCTAAGTGTGATGCTTACTAAAAAAAATGGACCAAGTTAGACTCAGCAGTCACTGCCACCCCCCCCCCACGGCCACCACCAGAGCACCCCTGTTTGCTACTCAGTACTCTTGCTCTGACATAAAATGCTTGACTTTTACCTCCATGTGGAGAGACCACCAGGCCTTTCTGTTGTCTCAGAACTGCTTTACATTTTTTTCAGAACCAAAAAAAAAAAACAAAAAACAAAAAACAAAACACAAAACCTCAAAACAAAACAAAAAAAGCCACCACCAACAAAAACAAAAAATAATAAAGCCAAAACAAAATAAAACATGCTTGCATTTACTGTGAGTTGTACAATACAGAAATCAGCAAAGAAGCAAAACTCCCCCTGATCTTTATGGTAAACAATTTTGAAAGAAAAAAAAATGCTGCTGTCTGTGCTGGCTTGTCTGCTTGTAGCCCCCCCCCCCCCCAGGAGTCTGGGTAAAAACTGTGATTTTTAGGTAATTAAGTGGATTTGGTCTATACAACTTCAAGTAGACAAAGCCTGGTGACTGCTCGCTTTCTCTCCCTCCACTCTTCTCTTACTTTTCATGGGCCGGTTTTGGTATTGTGTGAGCCCAATCTTTATCTTTCTGCTTATAGATTAGAGAAAGGTCCACATCCTTCAGGCACAACACTGGCAAATTCAAGCATATTGGAGCTTAGGGAAGGATTTGGCTTGTGATTTTTCTATTCTGTTTGTTAAAAAAGAAAATCACGAATCAAAGAAGGCTCAAGGGTCAACACAGCTGTCTGGCCAGTCAAATCTTCTTTAAGGAAGTCAGGCTGTGTCAAGAGGAGAAGAAACAGTTGCTGTAGAGTGCTTAACAGAACAGTATCCTTTCCATTGCAGCCCTCCAGGTTTGGCGAGGTTTGGGCTGATTAGCCAAGAGGGTCAGTTCTCCCCTCACAAAGCTATTTCTGCGAAGAGAAAATTGCAGGGATCAACTTGCCAGCTGTTGGTCAGAATCAAGATTTTATAGAGGGTGTGAGCTACATTGTTCAAAGACGTGTTGGTGTGATGCTGAAAGGTTTTTTTTTTTTTAATTTAATTTAAAAATATTTACGGACACATGGATACCCAAGATCAGTTTGCTTGGACTGCTCAGCTCTGAGCACAGTCTTAGAGCAAGCATGCTCTCAGCCTGTCCATGGAGGCTGTTTTAGATTCATTTATTCCTCCCTTAAATTCCATCTCTCTTCTTTTCCCCATCTCAATCCCACTCTCCTCTCAGCAAAGCAGGATTTTAATGTCCTCAATACTCTTAAGACACTTGATATAGGAGGAAGTGAAGAGATGATTTCTTCTTTCTTCTTTCTTTTTTCTTTTTTTTTAAGTTGGGCTCAGGAAAAATTCCTTTATTCAACAGGCTTTTATGGAGCTTCTACATGTAAAACCCTGGTTGCGGCAAGGAAAATCATTGGAAAATTCTTGGAGCCCTATGGCAGGCAGCTTCTAGCCTGGCACATTTCCCATTTATTTTACCTAGACTAGCAAGGGTTTCCTAAAATTTTCTCCATTTACACAGGACTAGGTATCTGCTAGAAGCTATCTGGAATGGCCACATGTTAATCCTGGAGGGTGCAGCTCAACTTGGGGGCAATAGTCATGAAACTCACAGAAATCGCTTTTCCTCTTATTGCAATGGAAACCCCTCTCCCTGGATGTGTTTCCTCCACACTAAGGTCCCAGACAAAGTAAATGGAGAGGGAAAAATAAGATGTGTGTTAGGTGCTAAGAGCCATGGTGATACATTATAGGCACTTGATGGAAAAGGGATCAGACAATACTTTGCTCCCTCAAATCTGTAAAGTGTAAGTGCTGTTTCTACATAAAGAAATGAACGAATACATTGCTGATGTTCACTCTCTGGTGACTACGGTGAGCACAGTTTTTAGCAGCAGAGGTTGTCACATTCATTTCTGCCATGTGTGTGCATTTCTGGGTCATTGGGAAGTCTAGATTTGTATTTGAATTATTACCTGCATATCCCTGGAGTCAGGTCAGGCCTCCCCTTAAATGGAATGGGATTTATTGGGGGGTGAGGTAGAAATAGGAGCAGGAGACTGGGGAGGGGAGGGAGTGACAGTAACCAGAATGATTTTCTCTGTGTCTGAAACTGTCAGGGTACCACTCCAGTACAAGTTGCTTACAAAGCCAGAATTCCACTGTGTCACAGTTCTTTTCAGCTCCCCAATGTGAAATGTCAACTTCTTTCTTATGAAGGAAGTGGATTGATGGTGGCATCTTGGATAAGACTGTTCATTTGAAACATCAGGATGTTTTACTAAATATTGGCCTCCTCCACCATGGCACCCTTAGGAATACTTTATTTTTCAGCTATCCAAAACAAACAGGCATTCAAGGCCAGAGTGTAGTATGGCGATTTATGAACAGCCAGAAATCAAGAACTGGGGGGTTCCTTGCTCAGGGTGTCATCGACGAAAAAACAACTGGTTCTAAGAAAAGACAACACTGGTGGAATGGATGGAGCTGTGCTATGAGGATAGACCACTTGAGGTAGTAGTATAGGTGTGGATATTTCAGGAATGGGTTCAGTTTGCTTCGACATTCCTGTAAGTTAGCAGACAACCAAAATATTTTCCAGCCTGGAAGACTTCTATTTATGTAACTGTTGTTCCCTATTTCAGTGAGCCTTCTGTGATTCGGCTAGCTCAGAGTTTTCTCTGAGTTGGTTCCAAGCAAGTACTGTAGCCATGCCTCAGTCAGAGACAGAGGATGGTGGGTTCAGGGAAACGTGGCAATTTGATAGATAATTGAGCCTCTGGACGGCGTCCCACTTTTAAATCAAATTTATATTGCTTCTTTCATGTGCCTGGTGGCTTGTGGGTCAGGCAGGGCCTTCTCTCCTCACATATGAAGTTTATCATTCTCACTCAGATTGTTTTGGACATCCTGGGAGCAGTGTGGGGTAGGATTGCTGTCATCAGAGCTGTTCCCGCAGCGTGCTAACCCCCACATATCAGCGGATCAGAGCTTGGGGAAGCCTTTCCTCTGAAGGCCTGCTTGTGCTTTCTTCTCTGCCTTTTGGAGTAGATCAGTTGTCTGTCCAGAGAAAGGGACGGATAGGGGGAAAGTAGATGTCATCCCACTTACAGTATTCTTTGTCTCTTTCTTTTGGCCCGAGGCTTGTCAGCCCCGGGTGAGGAAGACTTAGGGCATGCTCTATATTAGGATTGGTAAAACTGTTCTGTGATCTCTCAAAGTGGTGGAGGAGGTGTGTGGAAGAGTTAGCTTGGGTGGTTTATTACTACTACTACTACTACTACTACTACTACTACTACTGTGTTATTTCTTGGAGATCAAAATTGGGCATGTAGTTCTTTATAAAAGGAACGCACAGATGAAATTACAGAGGCCGTTGTTAGAGTGTTGCTCCACTGTACTTTTGCTTGGCCCGACTCTTGGCACAATAACATAGTGAGGAATATAAAAATCAAGCACAACTAGGTAATAATTTTTGTCTGTATTCAATTGTAGGGGCTTAGCTCACAATGAGCCTAGTCCATGATCATGGCGGTGTTTATGCAACCCCTCTCTTTCTCTCTCTGTTTTAATTTTAGAGGGCGAAAATATTTCTTGTTTAGAGCTGTTTACTTTTTATGTATGTGTCGGCCCATGGGTAAGACTTGCTTGGAATCTAGGACTTAAAAACATTGGAATCAGATAGTTGGTTTAGGCATTTATAGTGTTTTGAGAGTTGGGGTTGAATATGATGATGAAGCTCTTTGATCCTTACTTAAATGGAACACATTATGAACAGTGATTTATCCAGACGGGTTTTACATAGTGTAGAGTTCTGAGACCTTTGTGTTCCACATGGAAGTCACACTCAATACCCGGAGTTCACTGACAAGAACTTTCCCTATAGCTAATTATTTGTCTTGCATTTAATTTGTCATGTTTGCATCAGCCAAGACTTATTCATATCAGGGAGGGCTAGCCACGGTTCCCTTTTTAATCTAATGAAGGTTTGTGAACATGATGACGGGATATTTTCTTTACTAAGAACAGCTCCATTCATTTAACCACATCACCCTCCCCCCCCCCCAAAAAAAATAAATTACTTGGGCGATAGTATTTAAAAGTAAGAAAATAAAGACCTTAAAATTAATTTATTGTATGAACAAACATTTTAATAACTTCTTAGAGTAAATACATATTACAAAATGGGATTATTGTACATTGCCAAAGTCAAAATAATCAATATTAATAATCAATACTGAATCACATGAACTGGATTACTAAGTAAAATCCTGAAAGATAAATTTTGAGAGATTTGAAAACAGATATACACCTGTCTAGTTTAGAAAGGATTTTATTTTTGTAATATTGGTCCTATGAAATTTTAGCTCCGTTTTACTATTTTTTTTAATAGAAAGTAAATCTCTATGACTTACTTTTTATTTTTTTTTTAACTGGTGGTTTCCATGTCTTCCGTGTGGCACTTTTTAATAAGTCACTCAGAGTGAGATAAAGAGGGCCTTGGGCCATGTTGGATGGAGAGTAGAGATTTCCCAGCGGGGATCCCTGCTCTATCCCAGCCTGGCTGAGAATGCTCCTTGGGAGGATACTGCCTGTTCTCCTGAGAGTCCCCTGGGGCCCTTAGGACAGTGCTGTTCTCTATGGTGGCCTTTCTATACTCAGTCAGGGGAAGGTGCTGATTTTCACATCACAGGGCCACCCCTCATGCCCTTCATCAAGGATAGAGAGAGTATCTCTTCTGGTGCTCTTGAGGGCTTACGTTGTTTTCTCCTTAGACTACCAGGACAGAGAGCATTTAGTCCACAATTAGAGTCACTTTGTCCCTAGGCGGTGGTGCTGCCTGCACCTTAGTGTCCCTTTGTCATATCTTAAGTGAATCCTACCCTACGGTCTTGCAGACACCTTCCAAATGTCAACTTGTTATTTTAGTAAACCCTAGCGATCTGTCTCTATATTTTTAACCAAGATGAAATGAATAAGATCGCTATGGCCCTGGCATTAATTAGTAGGAGGATTAACGCTGTGTGGGCTGAGATGGAGGTGTAAACACGGTAACCTTGTTACATGTTTGCTTTCACACTACTGAAAATAAATAAAATGAGTCTTAGGGCAGGGATTAAGTTTCTCTCGGCTCTAGATAGCAGATGCAATTGGAATGCAGCAGAAACACTGAAGTATTGGAGGAGATATTATGTAAAGAATAAAACAAAACACACATCTGTCCCCTACCCAGTGGGTATACTTTCCCTATCACAATAGTCCCGTCTATGTAGTTAAAAGGGGATTTAAAAATTATACCCCTGTGCTATTTTCCTTGGTGGAGAACAGGAAAACCAAGTCTTCTGCAGAGCCTATCACTTGGCTGCTATGCACAGATCAGACAGAACTTAATGAAACCTTGTGAGGTCTCCACATTGTGCCATCATGATCTAACAACTAAAAATACAAAGTAGACCGTGCTTTTCCCGTCCCATAACCTGAGTCACATGGAAGAGTCTGGTCTTTTCCAGCTTTTCAGAACTCCAGTTTAGGGATCCTATTTTTGGATAATGGCAACCACGTCAGGCTTTGCTGACTCTTTGGGCCTCCGGCGTCCCTCCGCACATCATATTTGTGGTTTATCATTACTCTCATGTAACGGATGAGCTTGGAGAGATATCTGGCCACTGTGGATTGGACTGTGCTTTCCAATTCATCCAATAAATCCTGTCCGTATAAAAAAAATATTGTAATCTTCCAGTCTTGCTGGGAATGGGCCGCATGCGATCTCGAGGCTCACATCTGTTTCACTCCATCCTGCCTTCCACTCTCCTGTGCTCTACAGAGCTTTATTCACATGGCTTTTGTAAGCATTACATATTATTTAAACCCTGCCACCAACTGCCTCATCTCCCCTGTCCCCCTGCTAACCCATGGATTCTCTATTTTCTTACCTGGGAGAACCCAATTAGCCTCTTATTTCTCTCTGTCTCTCTGTCTGTCTCCCTCTGTGAGTATGATATATGCATGCATTTGTGTGTGTGCACATGCCTGTGCAGAGGCCAGACATGCACACGTGACTTTTGCTTTTCATTTTTGAGACAGGGTCTCTCACTGAACTGGGGGCTCGCTGGTTTGCTAAGCTAGATGGCCAGTGGTCCCCATCGATGCATCTGTCTCTTCCTTTGCAACACCGGGGTGATGCATCTGAACAGCTGCCCCCTGTCTTTCACGTGTTTTCTGAGGAATCTGAACTCAGGTTCTCATGGTTGCTTGGCAAGTCCTCTACCCACTGAACTACCTCTCCAACCTCCTAATTAGCCTTTTACTGTGCACAATAGTCCTACCACAGAGCCATGGAGTTATTGAGTCGTCCTCAGCTTGGTATCTTGGCAGTGGGCCTTCTTCTCAGGTCTGTGTAATTTCATGTCATGACTCCTTGGGTGATCCCTCGGGATCCTGTGTTGTGGTAGGACATCTGTGTGTCAGTCATGTGCAAAGCTGCTGTTTCTCTGGGCACCTCTCTCTTCTTGTGGTGCTGAGCCCTGATCCCAGTGTAGTGCTGAGCCCTGATCCCAGTGTGGTGCATGTGGGGCTGCCACTTGAGCCTCTTCTGTACTCCTCCCTTGCGGAGGACGCTCTCCACAGCTCCACAGTTCCACAGCCCAGGTCTGGAAGCAGCGTGAGAAGCTCTTTGGGGGCAATTCTTTCTCCTCACTCCCTCCTGGCTTTTCAGCTAGGGGCAGCCATTCCAGAGCTCACAATGTGAGCTATCAAGCCTCAGGAGCCTTTAAAAGGATTTCTCAAAACAAAACAAAACAAAACACCCCCTCCTGAACTCGAGATTAGCCACTTAAGCTCATTAAAGTTCCTTTCAATACTAAAATGTTGGGCTCCTAGGGGCTGTACCCCCAAACCATATTTTCCTTCTTAACATTGTTGTCATTCACTGTGCAGCAGAGTAAGGCCTAGCTCCCCCCACCCCCTGGGCCCAGGAACGGTCCCCTCTCTCAGCAGGAGGGTCCCAATATGTCTTTGTTTGAGCTCCAGGACAGCCTGAGCCTGAGGGGTCACTGATGCTGGCACAGCTCAGGGTTTTCATCCTCAGGGTAGAGGAGTTTACATCTCTTCCCCAGAAAGGGGCCCAGAGGGGAAAATGTGACTGGCTAGCTAGGGAGGCAGGGAAGCCTGTGCAGCCGTCAGAAGCTGCAAGTCCCAGGGATTTATACCAGTCACTGAGCATAACTACGAACAGGAGGGCCCCCACCCCCTTTACCTGGGACCAAGCAGCAGCACCCGAGCTTCCTGGGCGAATCCCAGGCATTTCCGACTCATCACAGACCAAATGGTTCTTTGTTTTAGGGTCCCACCTGTCTCCTCTGGTACCCAGAGCATCTCTTCAGCACCATATTTTTCCAGACTTCCTACCTTTCCTGCCCTCCATCTGGCTCCAGGGGAGCTAGTTTTCTGGTTAGGACAGTGGAACAAATCCCTTTTAACATAACTACCTAGAATTTCCTCCCATGCCGCCTTCTTTCCTTCTTTCTTCTCTTGGCCCCCAGTGTGCCAGGGATTCCCTTCAGGCTTGTGTCCTGTTCGTAAGCCCCACTATTCTCAGGGATATGGGCATAATTGTTAGTCCCAGAGGGTAGGCTTAAAAAACCCAGAAAGGAAGAACAGCCCAGAAAATCCTATCCTGTCTTCTTGGCTTGGGTTTTGCTAGGTTCTCTCAAAACACCTCATCTCCCCCCAGGGCTCCACTCATTCTAAGCACCTGGATTCAATACTGTCCTTTACAATAATGTCCTTTAAAGCAACATTTTGCTTGGCTTCTGCTCTAAACTCATTTTGAGACTTCTTACATTTCCACTTACCCTATGTACAGGCTGGAGACTCCCTTACTAACTGTCAAATCACAACAGGTATTATAGTATCATTCGCACTGGGATGTCACTGGTACATTTTGCTGGGAAGGATGTGGAGTCAGTAGAAGGAGCACCCTAAGCTGGAACTGTGACCTCTAGAGTGGATCGGTAACAGAGCAGATCATTTGGCACAGAACAAACACAGTGCCTCCCCATTTGTCTGTATACCATGCTGGCTGTACTTATGCACACGCTCATCTTTCTGTGGATTTTATTTTTCTATGCTTAGTTATTTGTCTGGCCATCCCATTTCAATAGTCTGTATCTATAGATGAGAGCAGTAGGCAGGTGGGTGTGAATGGTTTGGACACTTCATGTTATGACTTTCTCCAGAACTTGGAAAGTAATTTTAATTTCTTTCAGTAATGTCTTATTGTTAAGAGATTTTCTGGATACAAGTGACTCGTCTGTCTAAAAGCATAATATACCAACAGCAGAGACCATGGATAAGTACTGCTTACTGGCTGGTTTACCTGGCTTTCTAACTCTCTTTCTTTTTCTCCTTCCTTCCCTCCTTCCTTCTCTCCCTCTCTCCTTCCTTCTCTCCTTCTCTCCTTCCCTCCCTCCCTCCTCTTTCTTTTTTTAAAAAAATATTTATTTATTTTTATGTGTGTGTTATGTTTGTGTACCATTTGTGTGCAGTAGCCATAGAAACCAGAGGATGGTGCCATACTCTCTGGAACCAGAATTACTGATGGCTGTTAGCAGCTATGTGGGTGCTGTGAATCAAATTTAGGTTCTCTGGAAGAGCAGCCATTTCAGTTAGCCGTGGAGTTATCTTTCTAAACCCTTGGCTAGCTTTCTTGTACTGGCCAGGCCACTTTATCTAGGGATTAGCACCGCTCATAGTGGGCTGAGCTCTCTCCCATCAATGAACAATCAAGAAAATGTTCCATAGTCATGCCTGTAAACCAATCTGATGAAGGCAATTACTCGGTTGAAATTTCCTCTTCACAGTTTGTGTAGTTTGTGTTAAGTTTATAAAAGCTAAACAGCACAGGGTTATTACAAGAAGGGGGGCATCAACTCAAAAGGCCTTTGGTAAGTCATAGAATACTGTATAGGACTATGTATCATGATTGCTGGTTTTTACATGAACAAGAGCCCATTTATATTCTTTGGAGCTGTATATATACCCAACATTGTGTGGTTGTTAGGAGCCAGTGTGCCTGGGGTCCCATCCTTACTATTTTCCTGGCAAGGGGTTCCCTTGCTCTGTGACTATTTCTTCTTTCTAAAATGCAGTGATAACAAACTCTGCCCCCTTGCGTCATTTTGCTTTTATATTCCCAAAGTATGTAGATTGATGCTTGGCTCATAGAAGATGCCATAAAGAATTCTAGTGGTGAAAATTTTTATCCTCTTTCAAATTTCAAAGGGCATTCATATGTATTAGGGATTGGTCCTTTACAGCAATTTTTAAAAATGGTCAAGTAGAAGGGTTTTTTTTTCACCCCTGCATTTATATATGAGGAAACCGAAGCTCATGGAATTTGCTCATGCTCTGGGTAGAGAGAAAAGCTGGGGTGCTGTCCCCAACGGGTGGCCCCGGTTCGATGGCCTTTCCACTAAAATCGGGACATCTGCTGCTTGGGTTCTGGTGCTCACACCCTGGTGAGGTCACAATTCTTAGTTGGTGTTTTTTGAACAAACTTTTGGAAAACAAGTCCCCACCTGCTGGTTTCTTGTGCTTTCAGGCTGCCTTCCTAAGGCAGCTGTTGCAGTACTCCGTGCTTTTCAAGGACTTAAAAAAATCTGGCTATTGCCTAAATGTTTGTGTGTGTGTGTGTGTGTGTGTGTGTGTGTGTGTGACTCCTGATTATCAAACTAACCCGCAAACACACAAACACAAAAACTCCTCTGCCATCCTTTTCCTGAATCATGGCTGTCTGTATCAATCTCTAGGGTCATCCTGCCTAGCTGTTCCTCCCTCTGAAAGAAGGAGGAAGAAGAACAGGAGGTGACCACATCCATCTCTCTTCTCCACGTCCTCAGGGTTTGCAAATGGTGACTTTTGTTCTGAGAGCCTGTCTGCACATTTGGCAGCAGAACTGTTAAATATCAGATCCAGAGGCTTCCAGACATAGCTTCCATTGGGACCAAGCAGCAGCTGTCCGTCCGTCCTTAGGATAACCCCTTTCCAAGTTTTCTTCTGGATGGCCTTGCATTTCTCAAGCAAAGCTCAGTCCCAGCTAGAAAAGATCCCACGGTGTCCCACTGAGGCCCATTTCTAGAAGCAGTGTCATCTGTTTTGTTGGGGGGAGGGGGGTGCCACTTGGCTGATCTAAACGTGAGCGTGGAATGCTGGTTGTCTCAGAAACCACACATTCCTATGCTGTGTTATTTCTCTCTCCGTGGCCAAGACTTTTTGTTCCCTTAAAACTAGTTCCAGTCAGTCTTAGAGAAATTAACTGTGTACATGAATTCAGTCTTTGTAAACTGGTGTTTAATAAAATGACATTGCAGGTGGTACATGAACAGTTGGAATTCACCTTGTTGAGTTGTAGGCAGATTTCTCGAATTTAAGGTTAGATAGACTCAAACAGTTGGCTCACTAATAAAATCATTCATCTAATCAATAGGTAGATATGTAAAAATAAATAAAATGAAACACGGATGCATCGATAGTCTACCAAAGACTCTTGAGACTTTCAAATTAAGCAGCAATTTGGCCAAAGAGAAAACCCAGGTTATCCAAGTCCCTGTGTTCTGTGTTATTATGGGAGATTCATCATCTTCAGTGTTTGCCACAATTTCAAATATTTATAAATATCTAGATATAGTTTTATAGTCCCTGTCGCTATATCTCAAGACTTATGAGGGAAAGGGACTTCCTGTTGTTTTAAACCCTTGTCTTTAGCATCTTGTACAATAATCAAGACATGTTGGTTACAGAGATACGTACATTCATCCGTAAGAGACTTGCATAGAGGTGCAAAGAAGGCTATATGGAGAGCTGAGATTGACTGGCTCTTAGAGAATGGATGGGCATGTAGGTCACGGGAGAGTGTGGATGGTGCCAGGAAGAGGAGGAATCACGTGCAGGAAGAGGGAGTCTCAAGAATGAAGAGTATAGATTCCAGTGCCCACAATTTGTGGGGATGCTGGTAATCACACTGTCTGATACAGTCGAGGCTGGGCTGGTTGTGGGCTGCAAAAATTGTAACAAACAGTGAGGAGAATTATGTAACATGTGAAGGATTTCAAACTTCGTCCCGTAGTTAGCAAGCAGCCAGCAGAGATTTCTCTCTGCAGTAAACAGATGTGGCCCTCATTTTCCCGAACGGTAATTCTGGTGGCACCAGCAGGAGCTTTGGAAGAGACTGGTCAGAAGAACCAGTCAGGTAGTAACTATAGGCTGTCAGACATGGCAAGGATACAAATTAAGAAGGATGCACTGGAGACAGAGAGCACAAAGATGATGCAGAGTATTTGCGATATAAGATTAGTTAAACTTAATGACTGAGCAAAGAAAGGTTGAGTGACAACCCCGAGGGGCGGGACGATAAGGGAGAAGTGGAGCAAGAGTTTGGGGCAGGTAAGGTGGGTAAGTGAGCATATGTTGAGCTAGTGAAGGCTTTCATGGAGATGTGTCCAGAAGGCAGATGTGAAAGGAGCTCTCTGAAAGGCAGCCTGGACACACGTCCTTAAGACACGTTATTCTATCAGTGGTAAGAAGAGGGTGTTCAAGGGGGATATTGTATGGACCAAGGAGAGGGCAAAAGATGTGCTTTGTGGAGCATCTAATTCAAACAGTACTGGTCCTGGAAGAATAGGACGACATTCAGAGGCGAGAACATCAAGAGAGAAGGGTTCTATAGCAGGAGACTGTGGGGAATTGGCAGGCAGCCATTGGTAACCTGGAAAAGAGTAGTTTTGTCAGAGCATAGGGTGGGGGTGAGGAGGAGGTGGGGTACCATTTAGGAGGTTGCATGGTAAAAAAAGAAGCTGAAGAAGCATAATAGGGGGTGTGGCCAAGCCTTGAGAAGATGGTTGGTGAAAGATGGCGGGGGCAGGGCAAAAGAAGGTATGAAGAAAGAATGTGAGGAAGATGTTTGCCAGTAGGGTAGTTTGAGTCCTCTTGATGTCAAAGGTTAGTGTAGATGGAAGATTCAAGACAGAGCAACGCATCCACCTGCAATTGGAAATGCCTGAACAAAGGCCATTGACCATCCGAGTTGCAGGCTCTGCCTGCTTTGCTCATTAGCAACCATTTATTCCTTTTGTTCTCTGTTGCATCTCCCTGGACTGAGGTCAGTGGAGTGGATCCGCTCTCCAACACTCCTCACCGGAGCTTTCTACAGATCTCCCCGCTGAGTCTCACGTGGTTCACGGACCTGCAGATGGCAGCCAAGAGAGGGCCTAGGCTATTCCATTCTTCATGTGTCAGTTAAGCTTAATTTTTGCAAACCTCATGCATCTGTAGTCTCTCTGTTTCAACTCCTAATCCATGCAGAATTCTCTGTGGTTATGGTGTGGATTCAGGCATACCATACTATGGCTCATTTCCCCAAACAAATCTCAGAGCCTCCTCCCACCAGAAACTAGTCAACTAGTGCTTGGAAAAGATGCCAGCCGAGGCTCTATCAATTGGAGAGCTTTTGCTTTCTGTGGCATCTGGAAATATCTCAAGAGAAGGAAGTGGGGGATATCGACACACAACCCCCCTTTCAGGCCACGGCATGGTGGCTTGGCCTCTTTACCTATATATCACTACTTTATAGTTTTGGCCATTGTATCCTGTGGTAGTCAGTCTGCTGTTGCTATACCAAAACACCCAGGACCAGGAACTTTATAAGGAGGAGCTTATCTAACTCATAGTTTTGAAGGCTGAAATCTAAGATCAGGTGGTCTTGTCTGTTTGGTCTCAGGGCAGATGGCATCCCAGTGACCGAAGTGAGTACATGCAGAAGAGATCTCATAGTGAGGCCGGAACTCCAAGACAGTTGAGTTGGCGTATCCTACTTGTGAGAACTTGCTCTCACAAGAATGGACCAGGGTCTTTGAGAACCACATTCATCCCAAATATGAGCATACCCAGCTTCTTTCCAATAAGTCTCACTTCTTAAAGGTTCTTCCATTTCTCACCACCACCACCACGACCATCATCATCATCATCATCATCATCATCATCATCATCATCATGTGGAGAATGCAGCCTCTAGTACAAGCATCTTTGAGGTGTCACTCAAACCACATGCAAAGCCTAGTGCTTGCCCGCATGCTTCCATCTTCAGACTGGAGGCTAGAGTGACCAAGTAGAACAAAGTAGGCTTTCAGGATTGGTGAGCTGCTGTAAATCTGTCTTTGTCTTGGCTTTGGGTGGGTGAGCAAGTCATTTAACCTCATTAGATGATCCCATCACCTACTTATTTTACCTTGGCTTCTCAGAGGTGTGAACTATGGCCACACGGTGTGTGATTTGTGAGGTGCTCAATACTCTCTGTTTACACAGATGCTAGAAAAGGCATGTGCAGTTGGGTGGGAATTACTCTTAAGATGAAGAGCTGCCCAAACCTTATGATCTGGGGAAAAAAAAGAGAGAGAAGGATGTAAGGGACCAGACCTCTTACCTTAGGAGGGAATGAAGCTGAGCCTGGTGTTCCAAGGATGCCGAGTGTTTTGCAGTGGCTCTGCCTCTGTGGCCAGTAAATTCAGTGGGAAATATATTAGTGATGGTTATTTGATATCATGAAGTTTTCTTCTTGTAAACTAGTTCTGAGGGCTTAGCTCAAACCCAGCTGAAGTGCTAGAAGGGAGATGTGGACAGAGATCTATCTATAACATAAACTGCAATACTTAGTGATGTATTATTTTCAATCTCTCTGTTGACAGTTAAAGAGCAAGGGCCAAATAGAATGTACTCTTTTAAATGGCAACATGGACGCAGTGGGACTGTTGGAAAGCCATTAGTAGCCAACCCTAGTTAATATCAGCTCAGGTAAATGCTGCCCATCACGGGCCCCTTTCCCCAGCTCAATCACTGAAGGATTAAAGGACTTCCCCTAACACACTCTTTTAAAAATTTAATGATGTTGGGTATTGCAGAGGTTACGCATCGTATGGTTAGGGTGAAGTGATTTCAGCTTCATCTTGACATTGCTGGCTAATCAGAGAGGAAAGAAGGTTTCAGAGCTCATGTTACCTGTAATATAGTAAGACTCGCCATCCATAAAGTTCCCTGCGGTAGCATCCAGGGAGCTCACGTAGCTGCCTTTGCCAGATTGTGTTAACTTCTGAGGGCAATGTGTTGGGGGAGTGTCTCCTGCAGCTGGCCTTGCAAGGGGCGTGATATCCATCTGGGTGCTACCTGTTCTTCTGAGAGATGAATTGACACTGGTGGGAACTGGTATGTCAAGGCCTCCATTTGATGTTGTCATTGTATAAAATGTCACTTGCAGGAACTTATGGTTTCCGTCATAGGGAAGTTGCCCTTGCTTTCATTGTTAGGGCACATGTCTAGGCACACTTTGATCCCTTGTATGGAAGTTGCCCTTGCTTTCATTGTTAGGGCACATGCCTAGGCACACTTTGATCCCTTGTATGGCCAAGGATTTTCAAACGTGCAGCTGATGGATAGAAAGTCTAAGAGCCATGTGTTTCTAGGAAACTGAATCAACAACTCTTGGGCTCCCAGCTGTGTCCTCAGATTCACCAACACCAAGCGATGAGTCAGTCATTAGGAAGCTTAAAATTCAAGGAGGTCAACGCACAATGTGTGTTCTAGAAATCCAGGCCTATATTGGGGCGGCCAGAAGAACACATGGTGTGTGTGTGTGTGTGTGTGTGTGTGTGTGTGTGTGTGTGTGTGTGTATGTGTGCTGTGACACCTCGCTGGAGCTTCCTAGATAGGTGCCATCCGTCTTACCAAATGTACATGATGCAAGTCAAGGAAGGCACTGACAGCCTTTTGCTGAGTTGAGTCATTCTGCATTCCGAAATCCTAGCTTTTAAGGGTCATTTCTAGTCAACGCTCAATTTACAACAGGGTCTGCTGTTTGCTTGTTGGTTCCTTACTTGAATATTCTGAAGTTGGAGTTCATAAATCTGTCCTTGTTGGTTCCTTACTTGAATATTCTGAAGTTGGAGTTCATAAATCTGTCTTTGTCTTTATATATATATATATATATATATATATATATATATATATATATATATATATATATATTCTCCCACTCTAAAATGAGAAACTATCTTCAGTTCTTGCTTTCCTCTTTCTCCTAAAATCAACATTTAATTAAAGATGTATTTAAAGTAATACTTAGAATTAGAATTATAGTTTTGACCAGCCTGGAAGATAACCCCATTCATTTTTTATTTACCTAAACTTCACCAATCACTTGGTGTGCGCAAGGCATTGTTGTGGATCCCTGGACGAGGGCAGTGAACAAAGAATCCCTTACTTCATGGAGTTTAGACTCAAGAGGGGACGAAAGACAAGGTCATTGCCTTGTTCTCTGTTGAGATGCCTGGAACGTGGAAGGCCTGTGGTGACTGCTGTGTGGCCTCAGCAAGGGAGAGAGTGCAAGTGAGGCTGGAAGGGCGGTTCTAGAATATTTTACCTGAGGAGGCGAGGACAGTGGGAATGCAGTTAGGGAGTTGATGGCAGCGAGGCATGTTTGTTTGTTTGTTTGTTTTGAGGGGGAGGGGTCATGGGTAAGGGATTCTGCTCATTATCGGCATTTTTGTTCTTTGTAAAAGGAATCACACAAGTGGAAAACTCAGCAGTGCTGGTATTCAGGTACCCTTTGGAATGCTTTGAAAACTTAATTTTGCTTTAGGATATTAGAGAATCCTTCAAGTCAATTTCTAGAAGGTGTGTGTGTGTGTGTGTGTGTGTGTGTGTGTGTGTGTGTGTGTGTGTGTATGTGTGTGTTTATGTTTGAGGGAGGAAGGTCCATAAATTTTAGTCAGGTCCAGAAGTCACCTGTGATCCCTAAATGTTTAAAATTAATGATCTGGGAGATGGAGAGAGGGCTTCATAGTTAAGAGGACCCATGTTCCTCCGTTCTCAGCACCCAGGTCAGGTCAGAGAGTCACCATCACCTGTAATTCCAGCCCCAGGGGAAATGATGCTCTATTCTGGCTTCCTGAGGCACCCCCCCCCCACCCTTGCATACACATCACACACATACGCATACACAACACACATACAAAAATAAACATTAAAAAAAAGCTAGCGATTTGCATTCATGGGAACATGTACACGCACAAATAAGTAAAATGAAAGTGGATTTACCTGGAACCTGAAGGGATATCATCATGACAAAGGTAGAAGTCAGCAGAGACTTAAGAGTGAAGACTACACTTGGAGCAGAGAGGGGGCAGTCCAGGCAGGATGGGTCTACAGAAACAAGCCTGGAACAATCGAATCATCACCCACTTGAGATGGGAAGTTGAGTCTGGAAGAGGAGAGGTGAGTGTGCCAATGTCCTGCGGATTTCAAGTGGTGGCTGTTAGCTAGGTTTTCTCACAGTAAGCCTGGCTCTCCGTGTGCTCCATCACAATTACTTTGTCTACAAGGGAAGCCTGGGGACACTGTTCTACTCATTAGGCTGTTCAAAAAGAGCATGCCCACCTCTTTCATGAATATTTGAATTCGAGCAGTTCTGATCTTCATTGAATAGGTTTAAATCACCATTCAAGAGTATGTGCAGCGAGGCTCCATCTATTTGACAGAATGAAAGTTAACTGAGAAGCAAAGTGAGAAGCAAAGGACGTGCTCATTGGAAAAAGTCTACTGATGCTTCTGGGTCTAGGCACACATAAGTTTGACAGTTAGTTGTTGTAAATGTATCCTGAGTATAAAACCCTTTACCTAGTATATGCACATTCATATATATACATGTAGAATCACTGAATGGAAACAGAGATGGAAAGTATTTCAAAGACTGGATACAAGACTGCCTCACTTTCCCCCTGTGCTTCTTAAAGAGAATCTTGTGAAGGTAGTCCATAGTTGAGTCTTGCTTTTTAAAGAAGTCGACTCTGATAGCCTCTTTTAATTTGAATACCTAGTCCATTAACATTTAATGTAATGATTGGTAGAGCTGAACTTAGGCCTACCATTTTGCTATTTTTTACTTAAAATTTTTGAGGGGGGGAAATGATTTAAATATAATTTCAAAAAATAATAAAATTATTGTTAAAAAATCTTCTATTGCAGAAAACATGATAATCAAGGATAATCTAAAATCCAAAATATTTTTCTTTTTCTCCTCTGTGTTTATTTTGAATAACAAATTTATCTTAGAATTTCATTTTAATTTACTTACTGTCTTTTCTACAGTACCCCTTTATATTAGTTTTAAATTGCTCCTAGGATTACAATAGGCATTCTGGCCTATGTACAATATATTTGGTGTTAATATTTTACCACTGCACATAGCACGTCAGACTTTGTAATAAAAAAATTATTTTTCTTTCTGTTCTTTCTGCTATGGTTATCAGTGTTTTCCCTCTCTCTGTTCTTTGAATGAATGAGTTGTATTGTTCCATTACACACATTCTTTTCCATCTCCTGTCTATTGTTGTTAATTTGATGAATTTTTTATTGCTGATGTTGAACCTCTCAGTTGCAAAGCTGAACTGCTTAATATAAGAGTCACTGCCCACACTTGGCTATTTATATAGACATTAATTAAAGTTGAAGAAGGTGAAAGATTTCTAAGTTGGGGGGCATCATTTTAGTAATGAATGATCAACGATCACAAGTGTTTTGTGCCCCCTGGTTGAATAACAATGATATAAAACATTTTCTTCACTGTGGAACATCATACTGAAGTTGGGCACATATCTCACTGGTTGGGCACCTCCTTAGGATAAGGGAGGTTATGGGTTCAGCCCCCATCACTGAGAAACAGAAGAAGCAATGTTTTTACAAAATTCCCATTTGATTATGTTTTACAGTTTGTATTTTTTGAGGATGACTTTTCCTATTTTTTTCATGCTTTTTGAATATGCTTTCATTTACATCCTTGGGGATGGTTATACTACATGTTTTAAGAACCATTGTCAGCTAATTACAATATGTAGGTCATTTTGTGGTTGGCCTCTCTATTGGTGATCTTTGCTTTTGACTATAGATGGTGTTGGTGATTATAATTGTATCCTAGATGGCCTGAATTGGGATGTTTTGAAAACTGTTTCTCTGTGGTGGGCTACTGCTGGGGTTTCAGCTGAGTTTTTTCATTGCCTATTGGATTGCTCAGAGTCTACCCAGGTTGTATGAGCTTTATCAGCTGAATATCTGGACAAAGCTTACAGACACAGCTCAGGATTCCCCGTCTTTGTTTTTAGTCCAAACCCCTTATGTTCTAGATGAGTTGTTGCTCCAAATCTGCCCTTGGTTCTTGCAGTCAGCAAGACTGGTTTTCTTTTTGTTTGTTTGTTTGTTTGTTTGTTTTTTATTTTTAAATCTTAGTTTCTTAGCCCCTCTGTGTGACTAAAGTGGAAAGACAGTAATGCCATCAAGTTTAAGTCCCTTCTCCATGTGGTAACTGCCCATCAGCGTCTTCCTTCCTTTGGGCCACTATCCCCTATGCTCACACAGGTGTGGTAACTGCCCATCAGCATCTTCCTTCCTTTGGGCCACTATTCCCTGTGTTCACACAGGTGTTTTCTCTATTTTGTCCTGAGACGACTTTTCCCTGGGAGTCACTCAGATGTTCCTGAAAGAGGAGCCACGGCTCACACCTGATAGAGCCACTTATTTTGTGACTTTGTTATTTACCTCACATACTTCAGCTTGCTCATCTAAAAAAATGGGACTAATACCTTATGGGATCACTGGGAAGGTGAAAAGAGTGACTACACTAAACGCTTAGACTTGTTTCAGGTGTAGAATAATTGCCCCATCCTAGGTCTTGCTGATGTTTACTGTGAGTCTGGTCTTCTCGTTTTGTATATATGGGGTTGATTGGAACACAGCTCCCCACAGGGACCAACAGACAGTCCATTGAAATATGTATTGCTACATTAATAACATTAATGAGAGTTAATGAGATATGTTGTATTTCCATGACTTTTGGTTTCTTGAACTGTGGATGGGAAAGCAGTGTGGAGATTCTATTAAAACCTGCCACATGTTGTGGTTGTCGTCTGTGTCTTTCTTTACCTTTTAGTCACTTTGCTTTTTGTAAGGCTTTTTTAAACTTCTGAATGTCTTGCAGCTTTGTTTTGTTTGTTGTGCTTGAACCACATTGTTGTATTTTCTTTTACCCTTGGAGGGGAATGTTCAGTTCCAGGCCTTGAACCCACTCATGATGCCACCCTCTCATGCCAGCACCTGACAGGACCCCATTTGGGGTTGCCAACAGGGCTGGGTACAGAGCCCCTGTCTTGCTTACAGGTGGCTGTATGCCAATTACTGTCATTATGACAAACTTCCTAGAACAGCTAGTGGTTCTGGAGATTCAAGATCGTGGATGCTAAGGGTCTGCTTTACTCTAATGGCCCCGTGGCAGAGGGCATCACGATGTCAGAAGTGAGCTCTGGAGGGAGGGATGACATGGTCAGACAGGAAGCCAGAAGTATGGAGTCAGAGGGATTGCTCCTTCTCCTCCGTTTTCCTCCTCCTCCTTCTCCACTTCCTCTCCCTCTTCCTCCTTCTCCTCCTCTTCCTCCTCCTCTTCTTCTCATAATTCATTCTTTTGATTAGCCCAGGTTCTGGGAGAGCTATACCTGAGCCATCCTGAGAGTAGCACCCTGATGCCATAGTTACTGTCCTTGAAACCTCCCCTCTGAATGATTACCTTTTAGTTCCCATATGGAGAGTTAAGCTTGTAACATACAGATTCTTAGAAGATACACAGCCAAGCCCATAGAGGCCAGGCCAAGCATTTCAGGTTTTTGCATAGCTCTTCTGAGTGGGAGAGAAGGAAGTCTGTAGTTCTCAGTTTTCAGTTCTCTCACCATCCATCAGGCTGCCTGATCCACAGTTCACAATCTTCAGCATCATTGTGTATCTGGAGATGCTCACTTCACAGAGACAGGTTGCTTCTCTTTTTCCTAGTGACTGCTTTAGGAGTGCTACTGGCTCTGGAAGCCATGGTCTTTGAATGTAGAAGAAACTCCTGAAACCAGAGACCCTAAACTGTGAGAGAACAGGGTGTGCATCGCCCCTATTTCTGTTCAAGAAGAAATCTATAGATGATTGGACAGTTGAGATCATTTTGTACACTAGCTGGGCTCTGCGACTGTTTTAGTGAGGGCCAGATCTTGTTACCACCTTTTCTTGAGTCTCGTTTTTTTATCAAGAATTTCCTTCTGTCTCTTTTCACTCCAGTCCCCTCCCCCCAGGAAAGCTTCACAGAGAGACCATACTGCACCGCAGCTTTAAACTGCATTGGCTCCACAAGGAGCCACCTACTTTGTTGAAAGGAATTTGAGTGAGCATGTGGGAGGAAGACTTTCTCTACCCAGCTTGGGTGGCATATCCTGGTCCTGTGTCTCACCTGTGGTCCATCTCCAGCAGTGTGGAACTGATTCCTGAGCACAGAACAGAACGTCCAAAGTGGCAGAGGAATGTGCCACTTGTGGCTGGTCTTTTTAAGGCGACTTCTGGGTTAGGAAAGGGAGTGTGGGGCTCAGCTCCAGGACTTCATAGCAGCCTAGCCCTGGATTCCTGGTGCTTTTGCTCATTAAAGGACTGACATAATGACACAGAAATGTCTGTCTTTCTTTCTGTCTTTCTTTCTTTTTTTTCCAACTTTTATTAGATATTTTCTTCATTTACATTTCAAGTGTTATCCAGAAAGTTCCCTATACCCTCCCCCCTCCCGGCCCTGCTCCCCTACCCACCCGCTCCCAATTCTTGGCCCTGGCGTTCCCCTGTATTGGGGCATATAAAGTCTGCATGACCAAGGGGCCTCTCTTCCCAATGATGGCCAACTAGGCCATCCTCTTCTATATATGCAGCTAGAGACATGAGCTCAGGGGGTACTAGTTAGTTCATGGTTATTCTTCCACCTGTAGGGTTGAAGACCCCTTCAGCTCCTTGGGTACTTTCTNTTTGATCTTCCTTCTTCTTGAGTTTCATGTGTTTAGTAAATTGTATCTTGGGTAGTTTAGGTTTCTGGGCTAATATCCACATATCAGTGAGTACATGTTATGTGAGTTCTTTTGTGATTGGGTTACTTCACTCAGGATGATGGCCTCCAGATCCATCCATTTGCCTAGGAATTTCATATATTTATTGTTTTTAATAGCTCAGTAGTACTCCATTGTGTAAATATACCATTTTTTTTTGTATCCATTCCTCTGTTGAGGGATATCTGGGTTCTTTCCAGTTTCTGGCTATTATGAATAAGGCTGCTATGAACATAGTGGAACATGGAATATCTTCTGGGTATATGCCCAGTAGAGGTATTGCAGGATCTTCCGGTAGTACTATGTCCAATTTTCTGAGGAACCGCCAGACTGATTTTCAGAGTGGTTGAACTAGCTTGCATTCCCACCAACAATGGAGGAGTGTTCCCCTTTCTCCACATCCACTCCAGCATCTGTTGTCACCTGAATTTTTGATCTTAGCCATTCTTACTGGTGTGAGGTGGAATCTCAGAGTTGTTTTGATCTGCATTTCCCTGATGATTAAGGATGTTGAACATTTTTTCAAGTGCTTCTCAGCCATTCGGTATTCCTCAGTTGAGAATTCTTTGTTTAACTCTGTGCCCCACTTTTTAATGGGGATACTGTCTTTCTGTCTTTCTGTCTTTCTGTCTGTCTGTCTGTCTGTCTCTGGTGGTCTCTGTCTCCTTGTCTCTCTCAGTCTCTTTGTCTTTCTCTCTCTCTGTCTCTCTCTGTCTCTGTCTCTGTCTCTGTCTCTCTCTCTCTCTCTCTCTCTCTCTCTTATTCTGTTTCAGGATGATCCAGGGCTCAATTTGATTGCTCTTCTCTTGAAAACCTAGCATGGGCCATGGTGGCTCTGGATTGTGAGTGGAGTAAATTGATCCCTGGCTGGTTAGATTAGGATTTCTTCTGCTGTGAGAGCTCTTTCCTCTCCCAGACCCTGCTCTCTAGTCCTTTCCCACAGTCCTTTTAACCTTTCTTCAGCCAAGGAGCTCTTCTATGCTCTGAGTTTCAGCTGGCATCTCTAGGAAAGTGACATTCTGATGCCAAACCTACTCAGTGTACCTCTACGGTGGCCCCCCAGCCGAGGTCCTCAGGAATCTTTTGGGGGAGTTCGGTGATGGAGTTGTTGAGCCATTTTGAGTATCATAGGAATCCTCTGTGCCAGCGTCATTATCACATTGGGATGTATGACTCTGCTGCTGCTCTGAGGAGTGTTTAATATCAAGCATTATCCCTGCCATTGCTGCTTAGTGATCCCTGGCACTGCCAGACACCCTCCCCCCTGAAATGGGCATCGTCTTTTTCAGTTCAGAACTACTGGGGATTGTAACATGCCCACGGTAGTAACTACATGGATACTGAGAAGGCCTTGGGGAGATAGGTGAGTTTGGTCCTACAGGTTCGCAACCAGAAGTGCTGACAGGATGAGGGGGGAACACCAGGGAAGAAAAAGATCCGGCCATTGTCATGAAAGAAGTCTGGGGACTAAGAGCCAGGGCTCCGGTTCAGGGCTTCCTGTAACCTTGCTATTCTAATCATTTGGCCTCACTGGTTTTGAGTTTGTCCATGCATAAAGCAAGCATTTGGCCTTAAGGAAACATAAAAGCCTACTGCTATGAGATTCTCCCTCCTCTGTTTCCTAACACTGCCCCTTTTATTTTATTTTTTATTTTTTGAAGCTTCTTTTTTTTTTCAACTTTTATTAGATATTTTCTTCATTTACATTTCAAGTGTTATCCAGAAAGTTCCCTATACCCTCCCCCCTCCCGGCCCTGCTCCCCTACCCATCCGCTCCCACTTCTTGGCCCTGGTGTTCCCTTGTATTGGGGCATATAAAGTCTGCATGACCAAGGGGCCTCTCTTCCCAATGATGGCCAACTAGGCCATCCTCTTCTATATATGCAGCTAGAGACATGAGCTCAGGGGGTACTAGTTAGTTCATGGTTATTCTTCCACCTATAGGGTTGAAGACCCCTTCAGCTCCTTGGGTACTTTCTCTAGCTCCTTCTTCCTTGGGAACCCTGTGTTCCATCTAATAGCTGACTGTGAGCTTCCACCTCCATGTTTGCCAGGCATTGGTATAGTTTCCCCCGAGACAGCTGCCCCTTTTAAAAAAGGCCTCTGTCCCCACCGATGGAGTGAGTTCTTCAAAGGGAAAGGAAGTGTGCGAGAGAGGAGCGTGCTCGCTGGGCATCCAGAAAATGGTTATGCTTCTTACTATCCTGATGTGCTGATATCCCAGCTGCTCCTGAGAGAACCACACCTTGCCTGGAGGTGCAGAGAGATACCGAGCCCCAGACACTGTCCTGTGGAAATCAGACTCCCTGACAGCTCAGGCATGTCCGAACCCCAGCTATCCTCCTCCCATCTCATCCATCTACTCCCCTCCTCCTTCCCCTTGGCTGCTTTAATCATCATTTCCACCCACCCTCCTCCAGCCTATTGGAAAGAGCTAGAAGGCCAGTGATGGATTTGACTGAACAGTATGTAATATAAAAGGGCAAAGCTGAGCCTGAAGGGACCAGGGGCTGCATGAGCTCCAATATTGCTTCCTACAACAGGGCAGTGCTGGGGAGTCCCTGTGGGATTACTCACGTATTATTACTGCCACCGGTGAGGGTGGGAGAGGAGGGGGAGGCAGGCGGCTGTGGGGGAGGGTCTTGGGCTAGCTGCAGATGAGGCCAAGAATAACAACAACAACAATAATAATGACAACCTTTTAATAATTGTAAAAACGGCAATAATTGTGTTTTCCAGGTTTATTAACTTTGGGAAGTCTGGTTTATTAACTCTCCTGGCTTATTAACTTTGAGAAGTCTTTGCTCCTCACGGCAGATGCCCGAGGCTTGCTGGTGTGCTGGAGTTCATCAGTCTCAGGCTTCTCAAAGAGAAAGAGGGGCACAGGAGAAGGGGGGGAGGGAGGGAAGCACAGTGATATTTGAAGTAATTAGAGAGACTTTATTGAAATCAAACGCACAGGCAAGAAATGGTAATTAACTGAGGATGCTTCGTTCTTTCTCATCCAAGGACCATTGGGTTGTCACAGATAATCCTCATCTTGGGGGCACTGGGTAGCTTGTGCACGGTCTGTGTTGGAAGGAATGTATGGATATTCTAAACAGAGATCAGATATGCAGGAAAGATAGGACAAGCATCTATCCATGTCAGGTTATCAACCACTACAAAATACAAAAGGAATGGATAGAAAAAAATGATAGAATGGATTAATTACACAATTTCATTCCTGTCCCTCACTATTATGTAATCAAGAGTTATTAAGGGACAGAGAGTCCCTGATAATGCTGATCTGGAGGTCCTATAGGGTTTTCTTTGCTCGTTTTTTTTTTTTTTTAAATAATTAGAGGATTATGATCAAGAATAGAATCTTGGGGTAAATGCTATTTCTGAAATAGATATCATATTGGGATTAGGAATGTGGTGGGCTGTGCTTCCTCTGTTTCATTTTGGGTTGCATGGTGGCATTAGAGGGTTTTAGAGATGAAGATGTGTTGGTCTCCTGTGGCTAGGCAGTGGGTAGGGGTTCCTGGGAAGATTCCGTGACACAACCTTTCAGCTCGGGGTGAGACTTTTGTTGCGACACTGGAACAGAGGGCATCAAGAATCCCTCTGACATACAGCAAATATCTGCCTGCTGTCCACCATACTTCAGTGCAAGGAAGAACGCTGGTACAACTTACACTGAGATCAGAAGACCTCTGGATTTGGCATCGGAAAAACAGGAGTTGAGACATCCTTTGACATTCAGTTTCTTGTGGGAAAATGTCACATTATGTCTCTTATGGGCTTGGCAGGAGGTTGGTAAGGAACGAGGAAGCCTGGTTAATGGTTCGTGGACTCTAAAGAGGTATGTACCTCTAGGGCTAAAAGCAATTGTTGGTATTTACTGTTATTTTATGAGTCCAAGGCTCTACTCTTCCATACCACAGCACCCTTTTCTCCACACATTTCTGGTGGTTTTGCTTTTCACCTGCCCTCCCGGAGCTGGATGGTTTAGAACCACTGTGTCAACATTGACATATGGATTGCTCTGTGTCTGGATATATTCAATCAGTAATTTCCCTTGCAGTGTCTTTTGTCAGGGCTTTGAGACTCAAGGCCACGAAGCACTATGGATGCACAAAGACTCTCCAGTCTCATAGGGATTTACTTCTAATTAGGAATCGAGTCGAGGGCTGGGACCCTTCTCAGGGTGGAGGACTGTTCTTGGGTTTGTCGTGTGAGACCTTGACCAGAGCCTTGGGTTCACATGTGTGGTCTAGGCCTTCATAAAGTTCTTATGATCAGTCCCCAGCAGGTGTTAATCTTGTCATGGTGAGCAGTCTCTGCTCATCCATTTCTTCAGGTGGTGTGTCTAAGCATGCAGGGCCTGTTAAATAATCATTATGTGTATTCAATACCCATTTCATGAAGTCTACCAAATACCTTAAGAGCATCGGATTACCTTCATCTCCTCATGCTGCCAGCTGTCCTTCCCATTTGCTGGTGCTTGTTCAGCAATCGTGGTCACAAACACTTAGGAAGTAACACCAGTGGATTTTTCTCCATTGTGAGGAATAGGAAACAGAAAGATGCTCACAAGCACGCAACAGACACTTTCCATGCACCCAACTTTTGTTCATTCAGCAAGTGTTTTTGCATTGTAGTTGGACCTATGCAGAGAAAAAAAAACAAAACAAAACAAACAAGATGAGATGTTCTATGCTCTGATATGGGAGCTCAAAATGCAGATGTGAAAGCATCGAGGATAGTGCCACCAACAGGAGCAGAAGTGACAGGCTGGGAGCAGTGACCCAAGGGAAACATGCCGGGACTGATTGCACAGTATACAAAGGAGACTCTGCAGCAGGCTGGAAAGCAGATCAGGAGAGGTTCCAGAGCAGATCAGCTGCATTGGGGCCACTGGGAAGCAGAAGGCAGAGCCTGTTGTTCCCTGTGTGCTTAGCTGTGCTTAGCAACAGCATGGAAGTCCCTAACAGCACCTGGCTGCTCAGTTAGCATTGATAGTGCATGGAAATGTTAGGAGACAAACCCATTGATATCATACTGATTTTTATAGTTTCTCGTGTAAACTACGTCTGTTGAGGTGAGATAAGAGAGTTAGTAGCAAATAGTAGCTTACATTAAACACATGAGAGGCACATGGCACATACTAGGTGTGTTGTGAGAAAATTCTGGAAGCCAGGGAACACTGGGATAGATGGTCTCATCATTTTATGTAGGGTTGGTGATTCAGAGACAAACCTAGCACCTCCAGTGTACTAGGCAATTGCTATACCACTGAGCTATAGCTCCAGACATACGTATTTTGAATTTTATTATCAGAACTATTTATAATGTATACTTTACAGTATTACCAGTCTAGAACTACAACTAGAACTTTAATACAGACAGTTATTAATTAAATTTAATTGCCCGTTTTGGTGAAGTTTAGAGAAGACACACAAATAGTTAACAATAGCCTGGCCTGGCATTCCAACCCAGCTTTATGATCCTAGTATATTCCAAGATAGAGGGGGAGGGGAGGTATTCTAGACAACCAGAAAGGCATTGGGAAAAATGGACTGTGGAATTAACAGACCGGGTTTGGACACAATTCAGAGAACAAGAGCATGCTGGATTGGAACAGAATAAAAAATGAATTAAAAATCAGATGATGGAGGTGGAAGCAAGACACTCCTAAGCCTAAATGAAGAATCATGGCAGGTTCTTTCTGGTTTGAGTATTGATGTAAAATGCATATGACATGACCCTGAAGATGGTGGTATACACATATAGTCTTAGCACTCAGGAGACAGAGGTAGGAGGATTGGTACAATGTCTAAGCCATCCTGGTCTGTATAGTGTGTTCCAAACCAGCCAGGGATACATAGCAAGACCCCATGTTTTACTATCTTGGTTATTTAAAAAAAATGTAAAACTCAGTGGTGTTGAACATACTCATAATTCTCTGTAACCATCACTGTGTTCGAATTCCAGAACATTCCATTATCCTTGTACTCATTACTCAATCCCTCTGGTTTTTCCTCCCATCTTAGCCCCAGACAAACTCTTCTTCTGCTTCTGTTTATGCAGATTTGTCTCTTGTAGGTAGTTTATGTCAACTGAATCTTACAGTGGTGGCCTGCAAGTGTGGCTTCTTTGATTTGGCAGGGTGTCGTGAAGGCTTCTCCATGTTGTAGTGAGCATGGCTATATATTTATAATAGAAAATTAGTCTCCTTTCTCTGTGCCACATTTTATCACCCATCTCTTGATGGACATTTGGATTATTTCCATTGGTTTACTGTTATGGGCAATGCAGCTATGAACAACTATGTAGCATTTTTGTTTGAACACCCCTTTTCAGTCCTATCAGATACAGTGAGCTTGGTTGGTGTCCTGTTAGGTAGAGTGGGGCTGTTTGGTGGTTGATGATTCAATGTTTAGCTTCTGATGACAATCACAGTAGCATTCACACTGCCTTTGTCCTTTTACCAGCAGCATACAAGACTTCCTCCACATCACCACCAGCACATGCACAAGCACACATATATCACATGCACAGATATCACATGCACACATATCACATGCATGCACATATATCACATGCACACACACACACACATATCACACAGTGATCATTGTCTTTGTCCTTTTACCAGCAGTGTACAAGGCTTCCTCCATATTCACCACAAGCTTGGATTATTACCATCCTGCTATGTATGATGTAGTCCCCATACAAATTAGCCATTTGTATGTCACCAGCAAAGCCATGTCTATTAAATCCTCTGATTATCTTTTGAGTAGAGCTTATACTTTGTATTTTGGTGTTTGAATTGCAAGAGTTATTTATATTTCTGAATACCACACCCTCATTAGTTCTATGATTTATAAACATTTTATCTCATTCTGTAGGTAACTTTGCATGTTCCTGATTTTATGTTTATTCTGAGGATACCATCTCTCTTTCTCTCTTCCTTTTCTTTTCCTCCCCTATCCTTCTTCATTTTGTGTTCATCCTGTGCATTTTATTTTCTTTCTTTCATTCCATCTCCAATACTTAATTTCCAAAGACATGAAGACTCACTCATATTTTTTTTGGTGTGAATTTCTTATTTCAGGTCTTTGTTCATTTGGGCCAGTCATATAGGGTGGGAAGTCAGACATAGTGGACACTTGATGATCAGACTGATAGAGGTATTAGGAAGTTTATTCTGGAAGTTAGCTTTGGCATGAAATAGAAAATCTGGGAGGAAATAAACACACTATTATGCACAGAGAGGGACTGTGCACAGATTATTTTTAAAAAGCTTTATTAAGATATAACTCATATGCCTCAAGAGTCATTCTTTTATTGAATTATACAGACAGCTCAGTGGATTTTAGCATATTCAGAGCCGAGTGACTAGCACTTTGATTTTCATTTTTAGAATGTGATTGTCACAACCTAAAAGACACCCTTACTATTAGCAGTCTCTACACAGCTTAAAAGCCTTCATATATACACGTAGTCTGTCCTTATCCAGGCTCTAAATTTTCAGAGATAATAAATGGGTTACAATACCTATATTGACCTTGTACTCAGTGTTGGAGCTACAAATGATACCAGGCTGTGCTTAAGACCTTAAGTATATCAAAGACATCACTTGATTATAGAAGGATAGATAGGCAATTCTCTATTTAAGATTATTTGAGCTGTGTAGTTTAGGTTCTGAGTTCTCTGTTACTGCCATGTGTATGCATGTGTGGGGATGCACATGTATGTCTGAGCATGTGTGAAGGTCAGGGGTTAAGGTTGGATGTCTTCCTCAATTTCTTTCTACTTTGTTTTTGTTTGATACATGGTCTCTCACTGAACCCTGGAGCTCACCAATTCTGCTAGAATGTCTGGGCAGTAAATCCTAAGGATCCTTCTCTCCCAACCTCCAGTGCTGGCATTGCAGATATGTGCCACCATGTTATACTTTTTACATGGGAGCTGGGGACCCAAACCAGGTCATCAGACTCATATGGCAGGCACTTTACTGACCTAGCCATCTCATCAGAACCCTATTACTGTCCTTTAGAATGTATTATAAATGTGTCTCTGTGTATGTATGTGTGCATGTGATACTATGTGCATGTGATATATGTGTGCATGCATGTGATATGAATATGCATGCATATGATATGTATGTATACATGTGAAATGTGTGCATGTATGTGATATGTGTGCACACCATGCATGTGTTTATAGGTCAGAAGACAACTTTTGGGAGTTGGTTTTCTCTTCTAATACATGCTCTGGACATCAGATTAATGTTGTCAGGCTTTCATTTTGTTCATTTGAGTAGCCATGTATGAAAGGATGCTATTCCCACATTTTAACGTAATGCTAACATGGAAAATTTTTTCCTTATATTTCAGAAACAGTTTAAGTCTGTTACAGAGGGAAAACAACAATTCTTGTTATCCCCAAAAGAATAAAATAGTCTGAGTGGAGACCAGAGACGCAAGTCTATTAGCAGCTGTTAACACAGACCTATAGCCCTGATAAAGTGGGAGGGCATGTGGTTACATTCCTTAACGTTTAGTGGGGCCAACTTGAAAGACAATAAAAACGCAAAGACAGTGAATGTCATCTCTGATGCCATTATTCAAAGACCACCTGCTAGTAAGTATTCCCATCTTTCTCCCCCACTTTCTCTTTTACAATTTTGTATCTTTTTACTTGTCTGTTTTTTTGTATGTTTATTCATGTTGTCTATACAGCCTCTTACAAACATCTGTTTTCATTGACATCATGTTGTGAACATGTCACCAGTCTTCAGACTTGTATGGTCATGAAACTTAGCCATAGCACAATTTAACCACTTACTTTATTAAGTAACGCTTATGTAACCTTCAAGGTGGCCTACAAACATTCTGTTTTGTGTAGACCTATTTTCAGCTCTTTGGATAAATACCAAAAGAACATGATCCCTGGGCTGTGTTAAAAGAATATGTTTAGTTTTATAAGAAACTTCCAAACTCTCTTCTAAAGGGACTATGTCATTTTTCAAGGTTGTGTAATATTATATATATTTAAAACACGAATTATGTTATATATATTTAAAAAATGAGCACTGGATTAGTTTATATATTATTAGAGGGAGACTTATGCTATACACATCCTGGTTTAAGAAGTTCTTCACATCTGTTTCTAAGTTAACCGCCACAGTTTCTACCAGCTTATAATCCTGTCAGCAGCACATGAAAGCAAGAGGCTCTTTCAATCTTTCCTTCACTATTCACAACTGTTCATAGTCTTTCACTTCACAATCACCATGAGTTGATGGTGCAGAGATTTCTCATGTCCTTGCATGCATATGTATACACACACACACACACACACACACACACACACACACACACCAATAGCTTCTCCCACTACCACCATTTCTTCCCAAGCTATCACATAATAACCTGAACACATGGACCTACATGAACATGTCACTGTCCCAGGGTCCATAGTTTATGATAAGGTTGGACCTTGGTGTACCATAGTCTGTGCTATGGTATGATGACATATTTCTACACTCACTGTATCATACCAAGCTACTTCTCTGTCCTAAAATCCTCTGTGTTGTGTCTCTGCTCCACACCCCTCCTGCAAACCCTGGAAATAAAGGAAACCACCCACAGGTGGGCAGGAGCATGGGGAGAGCAGAGCAGAAGGAAACCCTTCAATTGTCCCCAAAGATTTCCCATTTCCAGAATGTTGGGTAGTGGGATCATGGTAGGTGGCTTCTTAGACTGATCTCTCCTGTTAGTAAAATGAAGCTCCTTCTGCCTTTCATAGCTTGACAGCCCGTTTTTTTTTTTTTTTTTTTTTTAATCGATTTTGACTCCTGCCAAAATATCTAATTTTATACAGTCCCAGAAGGCGATTTGGTTGTTTCTAGGTTTTGCTAATTGTGAATACGTTGTTGAAAACTTGTAGTTTTTGAGGTGACACAGATCTCGGTTACTTGGGTGGTACCTAGGGCTGCCCACAGCTTCTGGGCCCTATAGGAAGACTGGTTTAGTTTTGTAACGGTCTGTCTTCCTGAGAAGAAAGGCTGTGCTGCTCTGAAACCTTCCAGCAAAGCCTGCCCTCTTACTTAGCTTGTGGTGTTATCAAGGTTGCTGGTGGAGGCTACTCTAACAGGTATGTCTCTGCTACTTTCCCTCACTTGCTGGTTCGACAGTGTAAATTCCATTTTTATATTGCATATGAATTTGAATCATTTTTTAAAAGTCTGTTGGCCATGTGGTCTTGGGTGCTTTGTGTTTTGCTTTCTTTTACAGACTAATGTTTATTCTCCTCCATTTGTATGTGTATTATTATAAAGACTGGATTATTGTATAGATTAGGTTATTATTATACACACTGAATTTTTTTCCCTTGTTCTGGTCAGCCCCGCACGCTCCGCTCCACCCCGCTCGCTCCAGTCGACTCTGCTCGCTCTGATCGGCCCCGCTTGCTCCGGTTGGCCCCCGCTCGCTCCGGCTGTCCTCACTCGCTCCAGTGGGCCCCGCTTGCTCCGGCCGTCCCTGTTTCGGCTCTACTCACTCTGGCCAGCCCCGCTAGCTCCGGTTGGTCTCTCCAGTCTAAGGATTCGTTTCTTATTATTCTTCATTAAGTACGTTGTAGCTGACTTCAGACGCACCAGAGGAGAGCGTCAGATCTTGTTACGGGTGGTTGTAAGCCACCATGTGGTTGCTGGGATTTGAACTCATCACCTTCAGAAGATCAGTCGGGTGCTCTTACCCGCTGAGCCATCTCACCAGCCCCCACACTGAATTTTTAAAACCAGATTTTCATTTACTTTGTAAGTTCTTATCCTAAGTATACATTTTATTTTATAATTAGAATCCTCTTTCTTTTCTTTCACAAATTATGCGCCAGTTTTTAGGAAAGAGATACGTGTTACCCTGTGTATGAAGGTCCCACAATAGTCAGGAAGGAGATCATAAGAAGAACACAAAGACCTTAAGGGATGGTGGGAGAGAGAGAGGGTGATGGCGAACACATGACAGAAAGCAGAAGCAGGGACTGTCTGAGGGAAAGAAAAAAAAAGCGGAGCACAGTGCAGGGGCAGTGGAGGAGAGCAAAGTGTAATGGCGCATACACAGAAACGCCGAGAAGAAACCCTCTCCTTTGTAAACTCACCTAGAGTTAATAAAATAAAATCAGAATTAGATTCTGAATCTCTTTTTGTGCTAAGCATTGGAGGATAATAGTGAGGGATAGACAGACATGCCAGATAGGGTTCTCTACTCGACAGAACCTTGGTTGTTTGTTTGTGTGTGTGTGTGTGTGTATCCTTGTATATGTGCACACCTGTGCGTATATGCTGGTCCTCACCTGTGCAGGTGATGCTGAAGTGTGCTGTTTGGGTCCGACTGGCTGGCTAGTGGGCCTCCCTGATCCTCCTGTCTCTGCTCTAATGATGAGGTTACAGGAACAGTCCACAATGCCCACCTTTTCCTAGGAATCCAAACTCAAGACTTCATGTTTTGGGGGCAAGCACTTTACCCGCTGAGCTGTCCTAAGCCCCGATCTGCTCTAAGCTATTTTTGTTTCTGAAGCTTTGCCTTTTACATGTGATCGTTCCATATATTTAGAATTATAACTGCATATATTCAACTGAGGAATCACCTTGTTATCACTCAAAATGTAATTTCTTGGCATCTTTTGTCTCTTAACCTACCTCTGTTGCTTTTCTTATCACATGTTGAACTCTTTTCTCTTCATGGGAATTTCAGGGCCACTTAACTTGTTCCAATGATGGGTCTGTAGATTCTAGTGTTGACAGATCCACATTGTTTGAACTTTTGTCTCTTTATAATTTATATTCCACTACCTGGATAGTATAAGGGTTCATCAGCATAGGTTTTGGGTTTGTTTTTCTTCTCAATTCATTCATATTGCATCTTTTATTCGTTTTTGTCAAGTTAGAGAAGTAATATATTGGAATTCTGACTGGAATTATCTTGAGCTTTGAGAGAAGCTTGCCTCAGTAAGCTAATCTCCCCAGAAGCACGGCTCTCCATTTATTTCAATCTGTTTTTAGATCTCCTTGTGAGGTTTTTGTAATGACGGTCCCACATGTAACGTTTTAGGGTATCCCCACATATTGTTGCCCATGTAAGCAAAATCTCTTCTTTATATGATAATTTTATTATTTTTATGTATATATAGTCTGTATTGCTATTCTTCTCTGTATCTATTGATTTTAAAGCCGTCCATGCTTTCGGTTTATTCATCTCCAGATTGTCATTGTTGTATCTTATTCTTTCCCATGAGCATGTATGTTTTATCAGTATTGCAAAGATGGAATTTCTTAAGAATTTATGTGGTAGAACTGAGACACCATTCTTGGCTTTGAGGAAAAACGGATGCCTTTTAAATATTTTAAGAGGTTCAAGGCTGACATTCTTTTTCATTATTTATGTATTTTTTCTGCATGTCATTTGCATGTGTGTGTGCATGTAGAAGGCAGAGGTCAGTGTCAAATATTCTCTTGTTCTATTATTCTCTCTCTCTCTCTCTCTCTCTCTCTCTCTCTTTCCATCTTTCTCTTTCTCTTTCTCTCATCCCTATCCCTCTCTCCACCTCTCTTCTTCTGCTCTCTCCATCTCTCCAAGGTATCTCATTGAACCCAGAACTCACTGTCTGTCTATCTGGCTGGGCCTATACTGGCTGGGCCTATACTGGCTGGCCCTGGGTTCCCCTATGTCTGCCTCCCAACACTGACTGCTTCACCACACCCGACTTTTATGTGGGTACCAAGGATCTGAGCTCAGTTCCTCATGTTTGCACAGCAAGCACTTTACTCACTGAGCCACCCCCACAGCCTGGGATGAGGGTAATCTTTATCATGTCAACATGCTTGTATTTCCTGCTCTGGGTTTAGTGGATGTTGAGTTGTGTATATACGGAACAAGGGAGAGAAGGAAGGGTAGAAGAAGAGAAAAGGATGCAGAGATAAGATTCTCAGGTAAAATACTTCCAGCTCCAGATAACAGAAAACCTAATTCATGCAGGTTTAACCAGAAGGGAAGTTTGCTTTCCCACACCATATGAAATCTGGATACATGCTGTACAGAGATGCTCAGAGGCCCATGGGTGCCACCAGCATCTCTTGTCTCTTGCTCTTTCTCTTTCTTTTCAACCCTGACCCATAAGCCCGTCTCCTCATGGCTTCAGCATCAGTCTAGCAGGAAGGTAGAGGGTGATAGCCCAAGCAGGACTTACCACAACTGTACTCGAGTGTCTGCAAAAGCCCCGAGAAACAGCATGACATCTTTTCAAAACTCCCTCTAACCCAGAGTCAGCTGCCTGTATCCTAGGTTCTCTGTGGCCTGGGCTCGCACAGATAAGGCAGCTTTCTGCCTATCGGTAAAAGCTCTTGGCTGCTTGGTAGTGAGCTCACCAGTATAAGAAAATAAAATCATTCTCCTTTTAACCTTCAGTTAGATCATTTGCTTTTGGTTAATGAATAAATTACTCTTTGCTCTTGATTTTTATGGTGTTATTATATTATTATTATTATTATTATTATTATTATTATTATTATTATTATTATTATATTTCTTTGCCTGAACAGACCCCTAAGGTGTACAGGATGTCAAAAAGGTTACTGTCAGTAACAGATGACTCCTTTGAAATGGAGTCTCCACTGTGGTGCTAAGAGAAAAAGGCTGAAAGCTACCCCTGCTTCTCTCCAGCCAGCAGAAAGAAGGCAAAGTCTAACAGCATGATTTAGTGCCCTCCCAAGCATTTTGCTTCCTTCTCTGCCTTGGGGGAAGAGAAGTGCCTGGCTTCAAAGTTTTATTGGGAAAAACACCCAGAATCACGTTGCTTTTGTGGCAACTATTAATTGCTTCCTGAATTTATACAGCATAAATAAAATAGGTTGCCAGGGAGTGAATTACGCAGTGGATAAATGGAGGGTCATTAATGTAGCCTTGACCCCGAACCCAGAGGATGACGTGAGATCCGAGAGAGCTCTCAAGAAATTTACCAGAACCCATTTCAGCTGGAGGTGATGTGTTTTAAATCCCCCTGCAACGCAAGGAGAGGAATCAAATTAGATAATAGTTTGCAGAAATCTTCTGGGCCCACAGCCTTGCTCAGAAGGATTTTATCCTCTTACATTATCGCCTTCGTCTTTCAGGCTGTGATACAGTGGTACCCAGTGGAACCCAGAGTGGCTTTAGCTTTTTCTCCCAAGGTCAGATCTCAAGCCCTTTGATACAAGATGCTCTGATGAGCGGGCACGCTCATCACTCTTAGTGTTTTGCTTTAATAAGTAGATTCAATTTCATCTTATTTTGAAGTAGAAGATCCTAACTTGTGTATGTAAGTGAAGGCACATTCGGAATGAGAGCTGTCCACGCTGGTGCCTCCTGAGCCATTTTTATCTTCTAAAGAAACTCAGGGTATCATTGCCCATCTCAGAGCTGCAGCAGCACGAGTGTTCATTGTTTTTGTGGACCGTTGTATTGATCTGGGATTTAAAGAAAGCAGAATCAAAACCAAACAAAAGCAGAATTGGAGACTGGGAAAATATCAGTGGTCAACGGGCCCCCTGACTCCCATTCAAGGGCTGGAATATAAACTCTGAACCAACGTAAATGCTGGGTGATTGTGGCAGCCACTTGCAATTTCAGTACTTGGAAGGTGGAGACCGGGACCCTCCGAGCCAGCTAAGTAGCCAGTTATCTGTAGGTTCATTTGAGAGAGCCTGCCTTAAAGAATAAGGTGGAGAGCAGTCAAGAAAGCTTCAACCTAGGGCTTCCACAGGCCAGTGCACGTTCATTCCTCCAATACACATATTCCTCTCCTCACATGAACATATCTATATACATGCATGCACACAAACATACAAAGTGGGAAACAACCTCATATTGGGCCCTGGGGAGATGGCTAAGTTGACAAAGTGCTTGCCTTGAAAACATAAGTCACCTGAGCTCAGTCTTCAGAACCTTTAAAACAAAAAAACCAAACAAAGAAGAAAAAAGCTGAGCATGGTGACACGTACCTGTGATCCAAGTGCATGGGACACTGAGTTCTCCAGGAGCCCACCTGGAATGTTGGTCTAAACAAGTATAGAGGAACTGTAAAGTCTACCTCTAGCTCAGAGGCTTTGGTATGAGCCTCAGCCTGACAATCTGTATGTAGATGGCCTTGCTTCTCTCCTCTGCCTAGCACCTCCCTCCAGCCATCTCTGGAAGAAGCTGAGAGGATCCAAAGGCCCTCCAGCCAAGAATGCACACTGTGGGGCCACTACCATAAAAACCAAGAGGTTATTTGATGTCAGGACACCAGGACTGCACATCTCCAAGATGAAACATTGATGGCTCTTCATGAATCTGGGTTCTGTGCTCTGTCCCCATGCTCTGTGGTAGCAATGCTGAGCTCTCAGCCTCTCTGTTGTTCCTCCATCTGTTTCCCCATCATCAGCTTATAGCATGAATCCAGGGCTGGGAAAAGGACATAGTGTGTGTGTTGCTCCTCTGTAGCTCAGTGTCCCCCTACTATGGGCACTTCCTTCTACTTGTATGCATGTATACATATACAAGACAACACCATGTATGCCACACAGTCTGTTTTCTTCCTACCAGTAATGATAGGATCCCTTCTTCTCCATGTTACATAGAGCATGGGCAACAAGGGTGACTCCACCAAGGTCTACCTTGACCTTGGCACTCTATAAGAGACCCATAGGAAGACAGCATCCCTGTCTCTCTCGTCAGTATCCCAAATCTTAGTGTAGCAGAGTTTAGAACCAGTGCTTCTGAGGGGTGCTCTCCATCACTTCTGTGGGTGACACCCTGGTGAGGGTCAACTACCAGCTGCTGGCATTGAACTTCTAGAAGATGGCAGAGGGATTTTTGTGGTTCATCTGAGTCAGAAGTGGATATGCCTTTTTAAAGCCTTCCAGCCTCATTTATAATGGTTTTGGGGTATCTCCTACTGGCTGTAGGGGGCAAGTCCTCAAGAATGTCCAGTGAAATACAGGATTGTGGGACCCTGTGCTGAGCTGCAGACCTACGAGGAGTCAGGGTGACAAGGATTTACTTTTCAAGTATTGGATTAAGATCCAAATACAACCTGACTTGGGTAATTTTCACACTGTTGGCCCCTTAGCTACAAGCAATTTTTCCTAACCTCCCTGTAATGCCAATTACCGCTCTTAGCACGTACTTCAAAGCCAGTATTCAAAGTACAAAGCTATGCTAAGGATTTCTGAAGTTTCTGTGCTGCTGTCCCCAGGGCTTTGCACCAAGGTTGGAGTGGGCGGAGATGAAAGGAAACACTTTGTCTAGAGCACCCTTGGTTAGCAGAGATGCTGGGATAGGGGAATTTAGGGGGAGGTGGGTGGGACCAGCCCAGAGGAGCATGCAGAGGGGGGAGAATGTTGTATGATCTCTTATATCTCTAGTGTGGGTGTCAGTTGGTAGGGAGAGGTGGAGCTTAGGATAGAAAAGAAAACCGTAAGGATCAGATGGAGCAGGCCAAATTCATTGATCAGATGTGACCCAGGACATGACAAACTAGACAAAGGCAGAGACCTCTGGGCTGTCCTTTCTTGGACAGGGTGTCTGAGTGTCACCTAAACTTAGAGACAGGTGACAGAGAAAGGAACACCAGTTGGGCTGCCAGCATCCAGGCTGTTGATAGTCATAGCTTCTGGCTTCACTGAAGAGGCTGTCCATGGCTGTGGTGTTTCTAAAGTACAGGGTGATGTCATGGGTTTCACTCTGTTAGCTGTACCTTATATTGTTGTTCTAATAACTACCGAGTCCCTTTTTCAATGTGCAAAGGCATGTTCATGCAGAACCAAGAGAATGTGAATATTGCTGAAAGGGTGAAGGCACCGAGCCATAGAAGACTTGAGGGTCTAGAACCTCAAGTTTCTCTGGAAAGAGAATGGGTCTTCTGAATGAGAGGGAAAAGAGAGGTAAGGATATCTGCAGATACTTTTTAAAGATGAAACATGAAGACAAAAAGCACAAAAGAGAAGCTAAGGTCAAATGGACGTAAATAGGTCAGTAAGGCTTGGTGGAGGCGTGGTCAGTGTGTTAAGGGGCTCTCCTATTCTGGGAAGCCTTTAAGAGAGGGTGACTTAGCATACCTGGAAGTAACCTCATCCAATGACAAATGTACAAAAGCACGAAAGCATGTGGATTGAGTTGTTGCAAAGTATTCTGGGAAATCTGGTGCATAAAAGCAGATCTCTTAAAGGTTCTCCTGTTTCCCTTTGACAGGTTCACTGCTGTGCCTTGGAGATGTCTCAGCTACCACCCCTGTGGTGGCTGTGGTGACTGTGTCCATCCCCCTCCCAGCCCTTACATCCCCCAGCAAAGGCATCTCCCACTCCTATGGCCAGGATGATAGTTATTTCTCAAGGAGGTGTCATTTTGTAGAGATGTTTGCTCCAGAGCTGGCTTGCCAGCCTCTTTATGCTTGCTGCTAACATTCCTTTCTGTTCTCCCCTCCTCCCTCCTCACACCCACAGAGCTCAGCCCTGACTTCCAGGGACAGTGTGGGGATGGGCAGCTGAGGGTGATTCTGTGTGTTTATCTTCAGGGGCTCACAGAAGGATGCTGATTTCAAAGGGATGTTCCCTTTAGAGAAAGCATATTCCTGGTGTATGTTGCTGTCCCAGTGCCCCTCCATTACCTGGCTTCCCTTCATCAGGAGAATGAGGATAGGTATTTATTCATGTGGCCCCTGCCCTGTGTGGTGCCTTCCCTTTCATTCTGTCCTGTCTGTAGCCGCTTTCCTGTATCTCTAGACATACTCTATGCTCTCTTTGGGTCCCGGTGACCATTGCCTGCCTTCATCTCTTCAGGCCCAAGGGTAGCAACAGTTTCCTGATTTTTCCAGTTCTGGGGTACCAAACTATCCTATATTACGTTCCTTAAGCTCTTTCAATTCCCTTTCCCAAAAAATAACCACAAGAGGAGAAAATCAAAAAGGAGTGAGAGAGGTTACACACTACTGATCAGCTATGGAGCTGGCTGTTCACTGATGAGTGTGGCTCTCTGTGAGGCTGCTGTGTTCTAAATGAAGTTGTCAGACAGGCTGAATGAAGTGAGAGGCAGAGGAAAGGAGCCTATAGTTGAGGCTACATATCTCAACTGTGTGAACTAGAAGGCCACAGAGTAAAGATATGTGGCCAACTTTTTGTCTACTTTCTCAGACCTCTCTTGAAATTCTTACTAATGGTATATGAATGTAAAAGGCTTACTTTAAAGGTTTGACCAGTGGGGCTCTGCATTTTCCCTTTGTCAGTGGGTTCCATGTGTATAATCTTGTGCAGGTTGAACTGTTAGGTGGGTTATGTGCCGTCTCCACATGCTTTATCTGCTACAGCAGACTTGAAATCAGAGCTTCGTGACACCCTACCAAAACCCACCCTCCTTCTACCTAGCTTTCTTTCTATTGCTGTGCTAAACACAAGGACCAAAAGCAACACAGGGAGGAAAGGGTTGATTTGTCCTTCACTTCCCTGTAAATTTATTTGTTTTCACATGTAAATTGGGTTTGCTTACTATGACAGATAAAATATCATCTGGTCACAAGTCATTGGCATAAGCTGGGCACACTGATGTTCAGCCAGTTACTAGGAACTCCCCATTTTTCTTGTATGCTCCTCCTCCTCCTCCTCCTTCTCTCTCTCTCTCTCTCTCACTCTCTCTCTCTCTCTCTGAGCTAGTGTTGTGATTAAAAACAATTTCTCTGTATTTAGTGAGATCTTTTCCTATAACATTCCAAAACCTAATATGACTTCCTATTGGTTATTGTAACATAGAAAGCCAACCTAGAAATGTAAAACAACCACAGCTATTTATTTCGTTAATAAACCTGCAGTTTGGGCAGGGCTCAGGGTGTCTTGTCCATGGCTCTCTGGGGAAGGGAGCCTGTTTCCAAGATGCATGTGGTTGTTAAGGTGGCACTGGTTCTCATCTGGGGACTCGGGCAGGGCTGTTGGCTTGTGTAGTTGAGAGACGGACATGCTTCCTTTCGTGTGTGCCTTTGTGCATGAAGGGTTTCTTGGGCGTTCTGTTAATGTGGAGACTGAGTTCAAAACAGGAATGATCTAATAGATAGGAAGTAGAAGCTGCTCGTCATTTCAAACCTGGTTTGGGAAACTGTAGAATGTCACTCCCGTCAGCATAGAGCCCAGATGCTCAGTGAAGGGACATAGTCCCAGCCATCCCTTGGAAGACTTGAATGACTTATAACCAGATAATCATTTATCTGTCAGAGTAAGCATACCTGATTTATATGTGAAAAAAAATTGAGATGATCATGCAAAGAAATCTCTCCCTGAGCAATACCAAACACGGAACAGTGATCAGGATGTGTAAGCCAAATCAACCCTTTCCTCCCCGTGTTGCTTTTGGTCCTGGGGTTCAGCACAGCAATAGAAAGCAAGCTGGGGAGAAGGAGGGTGGTTTTTAATGAGGTGTCACACAGCTCTGATTTCAAGGCTACGGTAGCGGACAAGCATTCAGGGAGTTCAAGACTCTGAAGAAGCTAGCAACAGCCTCTTGTAATAAGGCTTGGATTCAAGTTGTACCTGCTGTTTATTGCAAAAGAATGCTGGCCATATGTCATGTTTATGAGGTGCTGGGTCATCTGCCAACAGGAAGAATGTTTGTACCATGAGATTGTTGTGAACAACGAATGCGGCAGCTTTCAGGAACTGACTGTTTAAGGCAAGTGGACAGTTATCTTTTCACTCTCTGGGTTTATTCTTTATTTTTTTTTTTTTTACAGAGGGCAGGATGGGGCAAGTCTTCTTCCTGGTACCTAACACAGCAGTATTTTTTTTCTTGAGCAGAGAATGTAATACTGTAATCTGGCTTGTCCGAGCTATGCCTACCTAACTCTAGACATGGGAGCCGATGGTTTTCTTGCATTGCTGGTCTTCCTTGCTCATCCAGAACTGCCAGGGTCCTGGTGGTTTTTGCATTCCTGTCTGTAGAAGCTGTGTAGAGCCATGTGGGTAGTTGAGGTTTCCCCAGGCACCCAAAATATAAAACACGAGCTCAACTCGTAAGAGTGGTTTGGTGGAATGCATCTAGGGGTAGGGGGCTTCTGTAAAGACAAGGGGAGACAGCACACAAACAGCAGGGCTGTTGCTGGGGAAGGTCACAGGGCACCCTTACATCCTGCATCTCCAGTGGGATATAACAAAGGAGCTGACAGTCTGCCCTGAAGCCCCCCACCCGAGGACTTGCTCAGTTTTGCCACTGGGAGTTCTTGCTGGGCAGAGGTGCCTTCCTTGCCAGGTTTTTGTTATTAAAGTTGATCCCATGTATCAGAGAGTGGAAAGCAAGCCTTGGAACTCAGCATCCTAGTGGGATTCCAGGCTAGCTCGCTAGCAGTGTGTGCCAAGGGCTGGGGGATGGGGAGTGTGCTGTGAGCTCTTCTCTCAGCATTGGGGAGCGAGCCCTCGGCATCACTCACTCTGTCAGGACATCTCAGTGGTAATCACTTCCAAATGGTGGTGGGTGGGGAGGGGGATCCCCTGCAATCACCCAAGGAATGTTGACTGGAGGCAGAAAGGGAGGGTTTCCAAGGGGATGGACAATAGAATATGAGATGTCTCGTGAGCCTCTCTTAGCATCATCTATAATAATATTCATGTCAACAAAACGGAGAGGGAGGGAATAGTGATCCAGAGTGACACAGAGCCTTATCGCTGACCCCGGAGGTGCTTTCAGGATTAACTGCTCACCTCTCAAAAATGATATGTTCCCCCCCCCCCAGCATCCTCTGAAATGGAAACCACGAAAATGTTTATCCAGGATCATATTCTGTCTCTAAATGGAAAGGTTGGCATAGTAAAAAGCACCGTGTTCCAGAGTTGGAGGCTAGCCTGGGCTATATCACAAATCCTGTCCACAAGACAAAAATCACCCCCCCCCCAAATTAACTTACTCACAAGTCTAGCCTCACATTGCCTCTTACTAGCCGTATGATTTCAATTAAGTCATTTAATATTTCCAAGCCTCAACTATCGTAGCTGTAAAATAGGTGTGGATAACTATTTTATAGACTAGTTATAAGGTTTCAATGATACAACTTTGTCTGAAACTGAATTGCCATGTAGGTGCTGAATACAGTTTAAATGACTGTATCAAAGGGGTTGCGTCCTTCGTATTATCTTTTCTTAGTGGTCGTGATTTCTTTAGCTCTTCCAAACGTGCTTGCAGTCTCACACGTCAACACTGTATTTGGAATTCATGCAGAGCTCTGCTGAATTCAGAACGATTTTGTTCATAGTAACCCTGACGGCTTCCACTTGTAGTTGATAAACCGATGCAGTAGGCACACTTGGCTGCATGGCTTGTCTGATAGGGGATCAGCTCCCACCAGGGTATCTTGCTTTCCTTCCAGCATCTGGCTTTCCAAGGATTGACTCAAGATTCCTCGGAGCCCAGTAGCGTTCATATGTGAGCCAAAGACCAACTTCCCTTACTCTAAGTACTGTGAATATGACAATATCTATTTATCAGTATCAGACTCGGACTAACAGTCTCTTACAGAAAATGTCTTCTCTGTTTGTGATTCCTTTCTTCTCTTTTTGATGCCCTACCTCGATGAGCAAACTCTTTAATCTCTTCTCTGGATGTCTGACCTGCGCAAGTGCCTCTCTGCCAGCCAGCCTTTGTGGAACCACAGAGAGAGGAGAAGGTAGTGTTTGTAAGCAGGGTCAGTGGTCTTCACAGTTAGAGGTTAGCTTTCAAAACATGTTGCTCTTCAGAGACTGTTTTCATTGACACTCAAACTCTGAGAGCCAGTTCAAACACAGAATTTTGAATGAGGTTTGTGCTAATTCACAGTACATGTCTGTCCTTCTACCTGGGAGCTAGGCTTCTATGAATGGGATTTCCCTGGAGCTGTGTATGAGATGCCTGAATCATCTGACCTAGATTAGTGAGGCTGCTTACATGGAAACACAGATCTGTTACAAAGATACTGAGGTCTGCAGGTTATAGGTGAATCGGTTGACATCTCAAGACTAAACACCCGTATAGAAAGAGTAGCGTTCATGAATGTGAGCCAAAGACCAACTTCCCTTACTGTAAGTACTGTGGATATGACAATATTTATTGATATCAGACCAGGACTAATAGTTTTCTAGAATTCTTTCACCTATAGCATGATCTTGGGGAGAGGCTCTTGATGTCTTTGCTCATTGTCACTGTTGAATAAGCCCATTAGAAGTTAATGATTCAAGTTCTTCCATGGCCTTGGGCTTGTTCAAACCAACCATCCCCTCCTAATTTTTCCAATTTGTACCTCTGCTCTCCAAATTCTTGTTGGGTGTCATTCAGCACCTTTAGATGTACAAGACCTAAGCCTTTTTTTGGAATTGGATTTGGTGATGTTTTGATGGACAGTTATGAAGGTCCATAATCACACCTAGATTGCTTTTCACCTGAAAGTTAGGATTCTGTCCTCACTCTTTGCCCCCCCTCCCCTCTCTGTTGTCTTTCCCTGATTTTCTCCCCACATCTAGAGAGGTGCCCCTGGCAAGCGTATCTCCTGTGCTGGATGGTGGAATGAATTTAGTGCCATTTGTTCCACTGTCATTTATGGAACAAGAGGGAGAGTTTGGCTCATTTCGCTGGTGCTGCCTGTTGGCTTGCACGAAGCCACGGGGCTCTCTCATTACCGCCATCCATATGCACAGACACAGCATCTGTCTTCTGCCCAAGAGGATACGGGGCGTAGCTGCCAGCAACTCACGGCTGAGGCTTCTCTCCTGCTGGCCACCTCATGCTGCATGCTGCTTGGGCATAGAGAGGAGAAGGAGGAAGCTGGTGGCTCTTCCAGCTTCCAGTGAGGCCCAGAGTGGCAAGGACAAAAGCAGCCAGATCCCATCGGGCTCTGTACCCCAGATGTATGTGGGTGTGAGAGCCACAGATGAGCCCTTAGGGAGATTCAGAGACCCAGCTGCACTACTGTGTTTGGGAGGGATTCGTCACTATGCGATACAGATAAACCAAAACAGGGAAAAGAAAAAGGCGCTGACAACTGGTTTGTCTTTTTTTTTTCTATTCATGGCTCTCTAGGCTGACCGTCGTGACCCTGTTTCATGGTCACCTGGACTCAGATTTAGCTCCAGGTCTTGCATGGACTCGTGTGTAGTCTCTACTTGCTAGACCAGGAGCTTCTTAGACATGCTGGCACAGAGGATGGTAGAAAGCAAACCACGTAGTCATGTTTCCTGATATTTGTGTGTCTGAACAAGCTGTACAAAGAAGTGCAGCATCAATGGGAGAGGGGTGTCTATATCAAAGGGACCCGCTGGAAGGGAGTGGGTGTTTAGATGATAAAGTATCACATCCAGGTAAATACCTGCAGATTCCACTAAGTCCAATATGGAGATGGAATGAGCTGGTGAAAGGGGTTCTAAGGGCTGAAGGATGACTGATGAGTGAAGTGAATTTAGTTGAGGGTTGGTGGGATCTAGGTACCAGCAGGAGCTGGCCAGAGAGAGGCAGACTTTCTCCTTTGTGCACTTCTGGCACAAGGGCCATGTTGGTTTCCGTTTTCTTTTTGCTATGGCTCTTGGTGGTTATTCTTACACAACTAGTATCTCTTCCTCAGGATCTATCTCTGTAATTTCTTTTCAATGCCTGTGTGTGTGTGTGTGTGTGTGTGTGTGTGTGTGTGTGTGTGTGTGTGTGTGAGAGAGAGAGAGAGGGGGGGAGGAGAAAGGTAGGTGCACTTATGTGAAATGCATGTGGACAGTGTCTTTCACTGGCCTTGGGTTGGGTCAAGTTGCTTTTCCTCTAAAGTAGTCCAGACACACACCTTCTTCTCAGAGCACCCATACTATGAAGGTCTCCAGAGGCAGGGGTTGGCAGTGGGCGTGGGTGTGATGGGAAGTGTCCCATGAAGTGATCAAGCAATGTGCAGGCGGTCAACACAACATGGAGTCAGTTGTGGTAGGTAGGGTGTGGAGAGCATCTGTGACATTCAGAAGATGTAGTGGCAGAGCAGAACAGGCAGACACTCCCAGGCTTCTGGGACACCGTGAGTAAAGGCATCAGGAGGAAAGGACCAGGTTGCCATTGCTGGATGGCAGAGGTAGACAGGTGACAGGGCAACAGAGGTCAGGTGAGTTAGACACTGTAGATTCTTGGGTCTCAGGTAAGGATCTAGAACTGAGGAGCCTTTGAAGGAAATGGAACAGGAGCATGACTCACAAGAATTGTACTCTACTCATATAAGAGCACGGGCCATGTTGCATTAATTCTTAATTGTCTAAATTGAAAGGGTTGAAGTAAGGCATAGACCCAACAATAATTTCTAAGCCAATTAGAGGGGACATATGCTAAGTGATACGGTTTTCAAACAGAAGTTGTATGTTTTGAAAGACTAATTAAGAGGTGGTGGAACTAATTTTTATGTGTTCTTTCTGAAGTTGAAGAATAATCTTGGAGGATAAGACATTTAGGGGAGGGAAAGGATAAGACTTATATGATATTCACCCTGAGCCCAAGACCTATCAAGAACATCCTGATTTCATAAGGTTGGATTTATTATTGTTCTCACTTTATAGATGAGGAAACTGAGGCACGGAGAGGGCAAATTAAGAAGTTTCTCAGGGTGGTCCTGAGAACATGGATTCTCCAACTCTATTGTCATTTCCCGCAGACTCAGCATCCACTTAATGTATGAAGTGGTGTTCTCTTGCGATGTTTTCCTCCCTTGAGGCCTGGACTCTGCACTTTGGATGGAGGGTGTGATGTATTCTGTGTCATAAGAAACTAACCTGCAAGCTGCAAGCTTTCTCATATACCAATCATAACATGCCATGTAGAGGATTATGAAAACTTTATACTCTGTTGCTACTGCCTTGAAATCCGTCCTAGGTCCCATAGCTAGGAGCGAGGTCATTTCAAGAAAAAATTTTGGGGGGGGGGGTCAGAGAGGGTTTTAAAATCCCACAAAGGACTGAGCATGTGCGAAGTGGCTTCGTTCCTGGTGTTACTTTGACCCCTTATGTTTCTCTTTAGTATCCACCCGCTTCCCATCATGTTCTACCTCCCGGGGACCCAGAGGGCTCGTGGTCTAAGTGAAGAATAGCTGCCTACAGGCTCAGGCCATGTCTAGAGGAAGAAGTCATTGGGATGCTGAAGCCAAGTCCGTGACCAGCGTGATCCCAGGGGGGCCAGCAGTTTGTGGTTTCTTGGCCACTCTTCCAGCTGAGGAATGCAGTCCCCCACTTTTCATCCGTCTTACACTTTTGTAAAAATCTGACGAGGATCCATGAAGAGCCCAAAGCAACAGAGTGGGCACAAGGTCAGCCAGCCCCAGAGCAGTTCCAGCCCCAGCATGGTAGGAATAAGTCAGATGCCACTCTGAAGCATGGCAAAGGAAGGAAGGGCAGGAATTGGGACTCTGTCCCACGTTCACCTTCATGTTTGGGAGCATCTTGGAATTCTCTGTTTTGCATTGTAATTTTGGCACGAAAAGGCTATTCTCCCTAGCTCAACATTCCTGGTTTGGGATCAAGATGTGTGGAAATTGCGCATTGTCTTCTTGTTCAAGCCTTGAGGGGGTTCATTATGATTATTTATATTTGTAGCATTTCAAAGAAGATTGGAGGCTATTTGAAAGGAAAAAAATACAACAGAACGATGGAAAGAGAATAGAGTCACATTAGCCATGTGATGAGGGTGTGATGTGGAGAAAGAAGCACCCATCCCCCCACCCCAATACAGTTAACCAGAGTCATTTTAGTAGAGCAGATAAAACCCAATTCAGAGTTTCCCAGAAGCTAAGAAAAAAGCAACTATGATGATTTATAGGCAACTGGTACCCACTGCTTACATGGAGAAAGAGAAACCATCTCTTCCTGCTTCTCACCAGGATGGGGTTCAGGAAGGATTCCCTCAGCGTCAGTCCACATCTGTCTCCAGACAGTGACCTTGTAACGCTGACTGTAACTATTCAATCGTGCTGCCATGACTCTGACAGTCAGGCAGCACAGAGAGGGAAGGTGGGAGGGGATTCGACACAGACACCAGGGAAGACAGGAACAGAAGCTGAGGACAAGGGAATGGAGCCCCAGTGTTAAGGGCAGGCCATTGGTGAGAGGACAGGCTGAAGGGAGGGGTGTCAGCATTATCGATAACACTGCGGAACATTCTCTTCTTTCACAGTACTCGGGATGTGGGGGTCAGAAAGGGAGAAGCAGGTGACCCTGATGGCGTCTTTCATACTGATCAAGTATTTGTTTGCATTGTCCTAGGAAAGTCACTGAGTTTTGTTTTAGCCAAAGGTGCAGTTTCTCCTGTAATGAGGAGTGCCTTGCAGTATCTGTGTTCTACAGTGGTCCACAAGATGAAGTAAGTCATCTCAGAAAGAGGCTGACTTTCTCATCCTGAGAAAGTCAGGGCTTTCCTGGGGGGAAATAACCCAGTGGTCCTTGAAAACAAAGAAAACCAGAAAAAGCAAAGAAAACTTGTGTGTTCATTTACTGGCTGTCCCTTCTGCATCCATCTCCTCCTACTCCCTTCTGACTTGGCTTTCTTCTTTAGGTTCGAGCCTGGCTGCCATTTTTAACACTGTAGGAACATATTTAGCGAGGTGTTCTCACTTTTTTTAAAAAGGCCATATTCTCTCAGGTTGGAAGCTGTTTGTCTGTGTAAACAGGGAGGCGGGCACTTCTTAGAATAGGCAGATGACAAACAGCCAGTTTCTAGCCCCTCCTTGCTTTCTGTAAGCATGTGTTTATGTAGGCTTTCAGAAGAGCCCCGTCTGTAGCTCATGGGATGCACAGGGCCCAGGATCACGATGAATACAGTCAAACATGGAGTCACAAACTCACTTAAACCTTTATGAGATTTGCTTCTTAATTAAAAAAAAAGACAATTGCATGGTCTTCAGGCGTGAACTCTGTAGCTGGCAATATCGTGTCGTGCTGTCATAAGGTGGCCATGCCGAAATCATAGTGTGTTGCAGTATTGTACTGGCACAAGTGTGTGTGTGTGTGTCTGTCTGTGTGTGTGTGTGTGTGTGTTGGGGAAGGGTGTTAATTTGGACTAGATTTGGGATGAACCAATGCTATATTGGGTGGAGACTTCGTTGTCTAGCCACTCATGTGCCAGGTGGGCGGGCTGGCAGGTGGGAGTGATGGCCAAATGGAACGAAAGCTGAGAAACTTCATAGCGTAGAGGGGAAGGGATATTAAAAAAGATGCACCAGGGGTTTCCACAGATGGCACAACTCGGCTGCTCCCGTGGCTTCTCACCGGGTTTGGAAGTATGCTAAGCCGTTCCTGAGAGCTGGTCGGTTTGAGTCCGGACCATGCCTGTCTGCACAGTGGGCAGTGAGGAAAATTTTGCTCTGAGGGAAAGGAAAACAGGCATCTGGGCTCCGTTTAGTTAGACTCTGAGCACACTCATCAGACTGCCTCTCAGATTCTTTGGTCCTCAAGGACCACCAAGGAGTCTCCCAGTTGAGTTCTACTGGGTACTAACTCCCTCTGTAACTTACCTGGGTCTCTGGTCATCCTGGGATTCATAGCTGAAAAGAAGCAGGTGGGATGAGGAGGGGGAGAGAGTTCTGGGCATTTCTACAATATTATATGCAAGTGCTCTGCAAATAAAATGCAAATTAAGCCCAAGCTCTCCAGCATTGAGCAAAGGTGATGCAAATTTGCTTTTAATTTCTCTTCTGTGCAGTTGTAAGCACTGCCAAGGCACCCAGGAGTTGTCATGGGGCACAGAAGAGCTGAGAACCTCAGGGAGGGGCTGAGGCTGCTTTTCACTTGGTCATGAACTTGACCCTTGGGTCTTCCTCTATGCTTTACCCATAAAGTGCTAAACCTCAGGGGAAAGCTGGTAAGATTCACTTTCACACCACACTGCTCTATGCACTTAGGAGACAAGGGTGACCTTCAAGAAAGAAGGAGAGAGCACCTAACCTGGGTCAGCTCATGGTTTGGATAGAGAGGAAGGGAGAGTTTGAAACTGTCTTGTGGGTTGGCTTTGAGGATGAACTTGGAAGCTGTCCAAGGTGAACATTAGAGATGAGAAAACCCTTTGCAGAAGGTCAAGGGGAGAGTTAAGAGGACAGGCCACACATCAGATTGGAGATTGTGAGCACCTTCTTAGTTGGTGGCAGGATCTAGCAGCTCTTAGCTCAAAATGGTTTGGTGGGAACTCAGGATGTCACCCCTGGAGGGCTGTATGGATGTCAGGGCACTGGCCTGGTACAAACCACAGAGCTGTGTGGCTCTTTACACAAAGTGTGAGGGAGGAGGCTCCTGATCCTGTGGCACTTCTCCAGATGAAGATGAAGAGTCTTCAATAAGCTGACTTATGTGTGAACTGGTCACCTGACCATAGTGCTGAGTCAACTTAGAATTCTCCTGCCTGGGGAGCGGGGGAGGAGGTCAGAGGGAAGAGGAAGGGATTCCGTAGATGAAGTCAGAGGTCAGGAAGAGTCAATTGCCATGTCCTACACACCGCAACTAGTAGAGTTGGTAAAATAATCCTTTCTCTGAGCGTTTCTTGGTTGCCATGTTATCAGCTCTATGTGTAAGTGCTCCAGGAAAGAAATGTTTTACCATCCTGAAACTGAATTATTAAATGGGGATTAACATGGTGTTGACTTTTCTTCATGGCTGATTTGCAGTATAAACTGGGTTTAAAGCATCTTTTGCTAAACCTTCTGGATTTTAGTAGGCAGGCCCTGGATGAGCCATTCATTAAAGATTTCATGCTGATGTTATTTGTTTAGGCTTTGATGCCCTTTTTTCTGCTTTCCCTCTTCTTTTATTCAATAATGATATCTTCCAGGCAGAGAGTACCTCCCGACCTGGGGCATTAAGGGCTTTCTGTGATAGAGAGCATGGCCTGATGTCCAGTTTCTTGGCTGGAAATCAGATAACTGCGTTCTCCCGTGTCTAGCTGCAGAGCTCTGGGACTGGTAGCTATAGCTCAGTACAGCAGGATTTGCACTCTCTGTTTAGTGCATGCTTCCCCCAGCTGTTTGATGAGACTTCAGATCCACGAACCAGTGGATTCTCCGCTTCGTTTTGATCTTACACATCCAGAGGGAAGCAGTGGCTGAAATTCATACAGATGTATATATGTCTACCCCCAACCACACTCTCCCCAGCACACAAATGCTGAAGCAGGAGGAGGGGTTCTTGGGGCTGACCTAAGCTAGAAGGACTATGGCTTTGTTTTCATGAGTCTGAGCATCCTACTCTTGGACAAATTATTTCACCTCTTTGCATCCAAGTTTCTTTTTTCAAACAAAGGAGGAGAAAGTAAAAATACTCATTGGCATCATTGTAGTAATTACCCCTGTAAGGAGCCCAGTATCTAGTAGATGTTCAATATATTTTCTCCTCTCATGTTCAGGCTCAGGTTATATAGCTGGAATCATACTGTTGGCTCCAAGCACTTCAATGCATTGGCCCTCCTTGATTCTGTAATCTCCCCTTTAATCGTTGTTATTAGTCTCCTGATTTTATTATGATAGTTTACTAAATAAATAATGGTCGATTATTTTGGTTGTTCCCCAAAGCAGCCCTTTCTGTGGGCCTAGGGGGTCAGGGTAATCTAGACCTTGTGTGAATTCATAGCAGAAAGTACTGCTTTGATTTCTTCTAGAAGGATCTGAGATGTTCCGACAGTACTTTTCATGGGCCAATACCCACATTCCAATACGGCACACACAGTGTTTCAATCATGCATGCTTGCATCCCTTTCTCCTGGATGAGTGTCAGAATCCCAGCCTGCTGCTCTGCGGATATCCTGCTCTTCCTGGAGGATGGGCAGCTCTTCCCTTTGGGCCACAGAATCTTTCTTAGTCTCGGGGTATGCCTCTTCTCTGACCATTCCACAAACCTCTCAGCTGAGATTTGCCATTGGGCCCTCAGAGTTGGTTCAGCCTTCAGGTGACAGAGGTCCCTACTGGCAGAGGCTCATCTCACATCTCTCCCAACCAAACTTGCTATAGAAAAAACGCACACCTGTCTGGAGGCACAGATGTGTGGGATACAGTCATTCCGTTCTCAAAAGGCTGGGAAGATGCTGGATTGGGTACCAGGATCCAAGAAGAGCCTTTTAGGAAACACTTCAAGTTCTACTCTTGTCTGGTACCAAGCTCTGCTCCAGGGAGCACTTTGTATTTTCTCTGTTCCCCGAATCTGCTTTCTTGGCTTCAGAGACCAGAACCATCTTGGAATGGAACAGATGCTGGTAATAGTAGAGATTTGTCTTGCTTGGTACAGTGGCTGGGTTTTTTTTTTTTTTTTCCAAACAAGGAAGCCAAATTAACCTCATCTATTCATCTTTATTTTGATGGTATGGTTTGGAAATAGCAGAGTAGGGTAAGGCTTCTTCCTGGCTCCATGAGATTCCTTGGCGATTGGTTGGGATGGATCTCAGAAAGGCTCATTTAAGGTATATCCTGGGAGATCAGGATATAAGTTTTACGGGCCAGGGAGCCTCTGGGGATCTCCCTTTTGGTTTTGCCATTGTCCACCCTCTGTCCAGCCTATTTGAATCTCTACTATTACCATCCACAATGGAGTGTCTATGAACCTGTAAAAGTTCTACTGCTGTCTTGATATTGAGCATTTAGTATTCTGCTCTGTAAATGCAAAGTGGGGACATGCAGATATTTTATCTAAGTTCTTTCCCTCAGTGGGAGTCTAGACTAATAAAAAGCTACTACAGCTTCATATTTTCCTGTTGAGATGAAGGATGCATTTCATCTTTGGGGAGCTTTATTGATGCCCAGCTTCTACCCAGACCAAGTACATCAGAATCTCTACGAAGGTGGCCAGAGCACCCAAGTTTTACAACACTACCCTAGCAGCTGGAAAGCCTTGAATGTAGTCTTTGAAATGGCGATTTTTAGCACTTGTGGGGACAAACAGGCAGAAGTGGGGAAGGTAAGAGTGAGCAGAGGTAGAAACACAGTTTTACACATTTCCTTTTACTTGGGACCTAGTATCCTCCAGTTGTATGCTGGTTTTTTTCGTTTTTGTTTTTTGCAAGTGGCTCAGAGGAAATAAGCCTATTAGTTTCAAATACCCCCCTCTGCTAAGCACACGGAGTCCTCCACAATAATGCTGGTACTTCTTTAGGATAGCAAACTCAAGCATGCCCTGAGAGGGACCTCCCAGACTCCGCCCCTGCCATCTCCATGACTTCTTCAGATCAGGATGTGCCTGTGTCACTCATTTGCCTGTCTTAAACCCCTTCATTGGATTAACTCTTTTCGCGCCATAGAAACCTGGGCTAGACCTCTTCCTTTGCTCTAGCTGAACTTTGCAGCTCGAGAAGTGTCTCACATACCTCCCTCCCTCCCTCCCTCCCTCCCTCCCTCCCTCTCTCCCTCCCTTCCTTCCTTCCTTCCTTCCTTTCTTTTTTGTTTTTTCAAGACAGGGTTTCTCTGTGTAGCCCTGGCTGTCCTGGAACTCACTTTGTAGACCAGGCTGGCATTGAGCTCAGAAATCTGCCTGCCTCTGCCTCCCGAGCGCTGGGATTAAAGGCATGCATTACCATGCTTGGCTCTCTCTCTCTCTCTCTCTCTCTCTCTCTCTCTCTCTCTCTCTCTTTAAATAAATAAAATCTTTTTATTTTTATTTTATTTAACTTTTTTGCTACTCAAGGTCTATTAGAGAAACACATTTTATTTTATTTTTTTCTATTTACTTATTTATTTTTATTTACATTTCAAGTATTATCCCCTTACTTGGTTTCTCCCCTCCTGGAAATCCTCTATCCCATTCCCCTCCCCCTGCTTCTATGAGGGTGTTCCTCCACCCACACACCCACTCTTCATCCTTGATTCCTCTATACTGGGGCATCTACCTATCCTTCAGAGGGCCAAGGGCCTTTCTTCCCATTGATGCCTGACCTCTGCTACATATGCAGCTGGAGCCATGTGTGCTCCTCAGTTGATGGCTTATTCCCTGAGAGCTCAGGGGGGAGGGTCTGGTTGGTTGATATTGTTGTTCTTCCTATGGGGTTGCAAACCCTTTCATCTCCTTCAGTCCTTTCTCTAACTCCTCCATTGGGGATCCCCGCACTCAATGCAATGGTTGGCTACGAGCATCCACTTCTGTATTTCTAAGGCTCTGGCAGGGCCTCTCAGGAGACAGCTCTATCAGGCTCCTTTCAGCAAGCATTTCTTAGCATCTACAATAGTGTCAGAGTTTGGTGACTGTATCTGGGATGAATCCCCAGGTAGGACAGTCTCTGGTATTCACTGTTTCAATGTATCTTTCAAAGAGAACAGTATGTAAAGGTGGGCATTTGATAAGTGGAGGAAGAGGAGGATGGAGAATTTATCTAAGTTCCATTCATTACGGGCCAGATAAAGTTGACAAGCGTGACACCTATTCCCACCAAACCTCTTCAGTGTGAAGCAGTATTTAGAATAAAGGAAGAATACACATGAACATCTTCCCTGCTGTTCAACACGGTGCCCCAGACCTGTCTTATAGACTCCTGATCCATCTGTTCAATTGGCTCTTAACAGCTCCGTGAACTTTCGATTGATCCCTGCTCTCCTGACTGCCACCGGGGAGATGCTTTTCTCTGGGGCCCTGGCAGAGATCTGACACTGTTGGGAAATTCTCAGCAGGGACACGTGTCCCTTTGAGCGCTGGTAAAAGCTCTTTTTTTCATTATCTCCTGCTGTGAAAGTGACTCTACTGTTACATATAAGTGTGGTGAGTCGCCAGCCTGTGCTGAGTGTGTGCTTTTTGGTTTGATGGTTTTGATGCAGATAGCCTTCTCCCCAGGAAGGCTTGGGAACTGGGAAGAAAAATGAAATGTTGAGCTTGACAAGGCGCTGTAATTAAGTTGTTTCTTTTTAAAAATACTTATATCTGATTATTAAAGGACTACTCATTTATCATAACAAATTTGCAACATATGAAAAGACATACAAAATTAATCTGCCATCTTTTTATCCAGAAATAATTAGTGTGACCGTCCTGGTACCTACCCTCTCATGTTTTCTTTCCTTTTATGTGCTGGCCACATATTATTATGGGGATTGTATTGTGTCTCATATTTTATAATCCTCTTCCATATTTAACAATCAATCAAGACCACTTTCCCATGTCACTGAAAGTTCTATCATGGTTTCCAACATCAATTTAAATGAATTCATAATATTAATAAAAATTGATATATTACTTTGGCTGGTGATTGGACATCAATGTTCTTTCATTCTTTGGGGATTCATAGCTGAAGCTCATGGATGAGTTGTAGAACCTCTATCCTCTCTAATTGCACATAAATGTTCATGTGCCTCAGACTTCTATGAAGAGGCAGACCACAGGAAGACGTCTTCTATCAGATACACACAGGCTTAATGGTTGACAGGCCAACACAGATAAAACATTTGCTAAGTTTGAATTCATAGAAAAGAAATGTTGGGGTTTAATTGATCTGTACATATTGGGGCGGGGAGAGGTAATGCTATTTCCAGGTAGCCTTCTCAAGGCCTGAAATGTTTATATTACTACCAGCCGTAGCAAAGTTGACTTGATTCTCTGTCCTGTGGCCAACTTTGTTCAACCATGACCAACACTGGGTATTTCCTCTTTTGAAATTTATCATAAAGTTATTCCTGGCTGTAAGATCTCTTTGCTTATAACCCTTTCCCCCTCCAGCATGGTGGAGTAAATGCTACTGTATGAGTTAGACTCAGAAAGATGCTGTAAAAGATTCGGAGGTTCAGCTTTAGAGCATGTTTGATGCTAGAAACACACATTTGTTCCGGAGGCCACTTCCCTTGCTCAGTTGTGCGTCCACTGTCCTCTCTCCTCACCAGCTGTGCTGCTTTGCATGAACTGCCTCAGTTTCTTCATCTGCAGAATAGGGATCTCATAATAATAATGCCCACATGTTCACTGAGAATCAGTGAGCAAGTCCATGCTTGCCCAGAGTACTGAATGCTATGGCTGGCTTGTTACTTGTTGACATTCTGACTCTACTGTGATTGTGTTGGGAGGGTGTGAGGTCACGAAAGTTCTGCTCTTCTGAGGAGGAATGGAAGTCTTCTAAAAGTGGCTCAAGGAAATCTCATCATTCCCTCTCCTCTGTGCAGACACAGAAGGAAGGTACTGTCCATGTACTAAAAAGAGGACCTGATATCAGACTCCATATCTAACTTAATTATGGTCTTTGCAGCCTCCAGAATTGTGAGGGGTAACGATCTTTCTATTATAAGTCACCAGGATCCAGTATTTTATTATAGCAACTCAAGCTGATGAAGACAGGGAACCAACCTGATAGCATCCTCTGATCGTTTCTGTGCTTGAGCTGTAGTTGTGATACTGAGGACTGTGGGCTTTACCGTTGTGAAAGGTTTTTAGTATCCACTCGCCTTGGCTCTCTTATCCTATAGCATCCAAAACAAGGTAGGAGCAACAATATGACTTATCTACAGGGTCAGCAATATGGCTTGATTGGAAGGTTATTCTGGGGACCAAATGTTGTATGTTATAGTTCAACTTTGATTCCCATGTGTTCACTGAGAACCAGTAAGCAAGTCCATGCTTGGCCAGAGTACTGAATGCTACGGCTGCCATGTCGCTTGTTAACATTCTGACTCCATTGTGATTGTGTTGGTAGGGTGTGAGGTCACGAGAGCTCTACTCTTCTGAGGAGTAATGATGTAATTATTTCTGTACCATCGATATCACCCATCAAACAGAAGACTCAAATGAAAATGGGAAAAATCAGAATCCTTAGTTAATTGGATAATTTTGTCTATTGTTTCCTTTGAACTCACCTTCTATATTATTTTAGCTCTGTGAGGTTTTTTGTTTGTTTATATATTTTTTATGTATGGATGCATCCATATGTGTAATCTGTGAGAGTGCATGGTTGTGTATGTGTATGCGTGAATGTTGGTGAGTATGCACTTGGGTGTGCAGGTGGCAGCCAGCGGTCAGCATTAGGTATCTTCTTGGTCTACCTTATTTTTGAGACAGCATCTGTCCCTGAGCCTAGAACTCACAGATTGACAGACTGTCTGCCCAATGAGCTACAGGGATCCTCCTGTCCCTCTTATTCTCAGTATAGGGTTACAGATGCAAACCCTTACACGCAGCTTTTACAGGGGGCCATAGGTCAGAGTCCACTTTACTGACTTAACTCTTTCCCTGGCCCCTTCCTTTTATCGTTGAGTTTGTCTGTTGATAATTTCACCCATGTACATAATGCATTCTGACTATACTGCCCTATTCTCTTTTAGCTTCATTTTTTCCCTACAATATCCCATTCTAATTCTTAGTTGTATTGTTTTGTGGCCCATTAGGTGTGAATTGGAGCTATGTACGGGAGCTTGGTTGGATCCGCAGTGGGCACAACTGGCAACAATGACTAGCCCCTTCCCAGAGTCTTTGGTACCCAGTAGTTCAGCAGTAGAAGGTAGAACCAATGAACCCTTCCCCTAATCCATGGATTATTATTGACAGAGCCAGCTAGTACACAAAGCCCCAGTGGCTGTGAGTTCATGAGTGCATTGGTTGTGCTGTGTGTGGGGATGGCTCGCAGCCTTTCCTGTCTTTCATCTCTTATATTCTTTCCATCTTTTCTTCTGCAGTGTTCTCTGAGCCTTAGAGTAGGTGCTGTAATTGTTTTGCTTAGCATTAACCTGTCACTTATTCTTAGCATCCTGGGCGTTCACTACCACAGACTTAGAGAGGCTGCTCTGATTAAGGCTAAACGTAGCAGTTATTGGGTCCGTGTTGAGCTATGGCTACCACATAGAGCAGCTGAGTACCTGTTTTCTTTTCTTCTTAGTGCATGTATATGACAGTATGTATGTGTGTACACGGAAGTGCACGTGTGTGCATACATGTGAGTGCAGACTATAGCCGAACATTGATGTTGGGAGCCTTCATTAGTCATTTTCAACCTTATCCTTTGAAGTTGGGTCTTTCAGTTGAACCCAGAGCTCAATGATATAACTATTCTAGTTAGCCAGTTTGTTATGGGGATTGTAGGGACTCCCCTGTCTCAGCCTTCCTAGTGATAGGGTTATAGGTGGACCACCATATCCACCTGGCATTATTTGGCTTCAGGGAACCTGATTTCCAGCCCCCCCCAGTATTACACATCAAGTCCCTTATCTACCAAGCTCTCTCCCAAGTTGCCTTGTGTTTTATTGTTTGTTTGTTTGTTTTGTTTTTTGAAACACAGTACCTTGTATCCCAGTATGACCATAAAATTACTATATGCAAATAGTTAGCCACCTAGAGTTTCTGACTCTCTTGCGTCAGTCTCCCAAGTGTTGAGTTGTAGGTGTGCATAGCCATCTCTGGCGCAGTAAGAGTTTTTGATGATAACAATGAGTGTGCTAACTAAACTAATCCCAAGACACCAATTTGGACAAAGAATCATCTTTGCCCTTGGGTTGTTTTCGTTTGTCTGTCCAAGTTTCCTGGGACGTGTTCCTGTCTGGACCCCTCTGCTTTGTGCACATCTTCTCAGAATGAGCAAATGAGTGGTAACTACCTAAAGGAAATAAAGGGGATGATTGATACTGCCAGGTGCTGTCCAGTACAAACCTTCCCAGTCTTACAGCTGGCAGGCAGGTGGGCAGACTGAGGCTGATGCCTTAGCAACCAGCTGTCCAGGTGAAGCAGGTAAGGGGATGCTCCTCGCAGGCACCTACCCCAGCACTGCCTTCTCTGCCTCTCGCCTATTTCCTTTCCCTCTCTCCACTGCTTCATAGAGCATTGGCCTCTAGTCCTCGTTCACTTTCCATAGCTTCTAGCGCTTGTCTGTGTGGTTCTCAGGACTTTAATGATGAAAATATGTCTCTCCAAGGGAAGGCAGCCACAAACCCAGAGACCCAACCCCAAACTAGTGTAGCCAATAGCCACACTCATTCTTACCCACTTATTAAAAAGAAAGCAAAGCACTTAGCATCTTATAGGATACATGATCGATCGATCTATCTATCTATCTATCTATCTATCTATCTATCTATCTATCTATCTATCTATCTGGTTTTTCAAGACAGAGTTTCTCTGTATAGTCCTGGCTGTCCTGGAACTTACTCTGTAGAAGGCTGGCCGTGAACTCAGAAATCCGCCTGCCTCTGCCTCCCGTGTGCTGGGATTAAAGGCATGCGCCACCATGCCCGGCCTAGGATACATGATTCTTGATTCTGCTTTTGATAGTTCTTTTGTGTTGGCTGCCATTCAAAGCCCAAGTAGATGACTGTATCCCAAGCATCCGTGCCCAGCATAGACCATGGTTGATGCGGAACCTCTGATTCAGAGAACAGCTCCAAAGCTCAGCTCTACTACTTACTAGCTGGAAGATCGTGAGAAGGTTTAAGATCGTGAGAAGGTTATTTGGGAATTCCTTTTGCCCCAGTTTCTCCTCTATAAAATAGGGATGAGAACAGACCTCATGGGATGAAAGTGAGGAGTGTACAAATTATTGTTTTTAAAATGTTACTTGCCACTATCATTCAGCCTTAGGCATTGCCACTGTCTTGAATTCTGGTGACACTTCTCAGAGCAGTGGTTTTCAGTGTGGCCCCTGGGCCATCATCCACACCTGACCTTATGCTAGGAAAATCCATTTGGTCATAAATCATTAGATTTTTTTCCAGTTCACTTTCTTCATTCTCTCCATGAAGGAGCTGAGGCACAGAGAGGGGAAAGGCCTAATTCAGTGGGCAATAGGAACCAGGTGGAATGAAGCAGTCTGGAGCTTTGGATGATGCTCTTCATGCCCAAGCCAGTGCCCAGCACATGCTGCTGCTTTGAGGCAGTGGTGTTCACGACATCAGATAGAATACAAGTGATAAAACAAAGTGGTAAAACCATGCAATGATACCTCAAGGCTTCAAAGGTACTTCCTGCGTGCTTCTTCATTCTGAATGGCTAGTTCTTGTCACCATTGACTCGGTGTCAGACCTGTTTTCACCCATTCTAGGATACCCGATAGAAGCACAGATTACAAGCAAGCCCTTATCATTAGCATCTCAATTGCGCATGCTCACCTATCAGATGGGAATCATTGCTGAGGAGGGTGGCTGGTGATGCCCTCTGTTTGTGGGATAACTGGTTATATTATTTCTTGGGTCTTATGTTGGTAACATTAAGCCTTTGCTTGCTGTTTGGTGAACAGGGGGTAGGAGGGTATATAATGTTTTTTAAGCAAAAGCTGGACGTTAACAGATATACTAGGGGCAGATCCCTAGAACAAAGGAGCCCTGTTGTCTCTATTCCAGTAGTTCTTAAGCATTAGCATGCATTGAAATTCTCTGGAAGGCTCATTAAGACATAGATGGCTGGGATGTGGGATGTGGTGGGTAAGAATGCCTTTTCTGATACCTTCCTAGGCCGTGTGGATGGTTCAGGGGACCACACTTGATTCTCTAATGTATTTCCAAAGCTCATGGAGATGTCTTCTTTTTGGCAAGGTCTTCTTATGCAGCTCAGACTGACCTCAAACTTGCAATATATCTCAGGCTGTCCTTGAATTCACAATCCTCTGCTATCAGGTGCACATTACCATACCTGATTTCTTAATGTTTGTTGAAAGTACAATAAGATCATGTTACAAGGTATTTTCCCAGGGTCTGACCAATGGGAGGCTGAAAATGTCCCTTGTTACCTGTGTTACCTTATTTGGGAAAAGTGTCTAATCACATATGATTTGAACGATGCATCTGGAAATGAGATATAATTCTGGAAAGTGTGGGTGGGTTCTAATGTCCTCACAAGTGGCTTTCCAAGAAAGGGGCATGAAGACAACGTGAAGGCAGAGGCAGAGATTGGAGTGATATGGCCACAAGCCAAGGAATGCTGGCATTGGCTGCTATAGCAGCCTGGCTCTGCTGGTTCTTTTCATTTTGGCCTCGGGAAATTGATCTGTCTTCCAGAATTCAAGAACAGATCTCTGTAGCTTTAAGATGTGGACTTGGTCAGGGAACACAGGAGCAGGTACCCTGATGCCCATTTACCTGGTACATAACAAAGGCCTGGATATACACACTCCAAATATTCCCTGTGAGCTCATTGGTAAATCGCAGTTACCAATGCTGGGGTCGGTGCTTTGTTGAACTACAGTTCGTCAGCCAGGGTGAACTACCATTGGTAGGATCAGTGAGAGTGTGCATAGGAGAAGACCCAGAGTTTTTCAAGCTCTGCTGGTGACCTTGGCTGTCCTGTGGCCCTTGGAGACAGGTGTGGGTGTGAGTGGAATAGCCTCCTTTTTCTAGATAAATAAGTCTTAGGAGATGTAGGTGATCGAAGCATCTTGGACTCAGACCTTTGACTATGTAACCAAGGAATCCCAAGAAACAGGCTCACTCTCACCTTTGACAATTGTGACTGTATACTCAGAGAGTGTCACATGCCTTCACTGCCAGTTCTGAGATTTTGGAACTGGAATCAGGAACATGTTATGACCCAAATTTCTTCAGATTTGTGATGAAAGAAGAGGCGGTAAAATTACGCCTGAGAGCCCCATCAATAGATCTTCAGAGTCCCATATCCCCAAACGTCTGCCTTTGGGACAGGCTTGAGTGACAAATAGCGCTAAGCATGCTAGAGTGCTGATGTCTGATGTCAGTCCTCAAAGGACCCTTCTTAGAGGACTAACTTAGTAGGGCCACTTTGCCTGTGTACCTTATTAAGGCAACTGGCTCTTATTCTGAGTGTATGTGTGTGTGTGTGTGTGTGTGTGTGTGTGTGTGTGTGTCTTAAAGAGACATCCACATTTCTTTTGAGACAGGGTCTCTCCCTGACCTGGGACTCACCAGCTGGCCATCGAGCCTCTAAGCTCCACCTGTTTGACCATTGCTGGAGTTATAAGAGCATCATTAGGCCTTCGTTTTTAAAGTGTGGCTTCTGGAAGTTGAACTCAGGACCTAGGGCAAGCCTTCATTCCTCACCAGCAATCAGTGTAAAGCAGTTAAGTAGATGGGTTCAGTGGCTTGGGTTAACTGCACCTTCTCTCTCCCAACTCCAGATACACACACAACTGTAATTTCATAAATGTGACTACAAATGATTAGATGAAGCCACAGGTCAAAGAACCCCAAGTCTCCGATGTGGGTGTTTTATAAGATACCCCATAAATGCCCCAGGGCGGAGGACTGTTTACTCTGTCTGCAGGGTGCAGCTGCCAACCAGAGTGAGTTCTTCTGACAATTGGATATCACCTAGTGATTTTTATGGTGCTGATTGGAAAGGAAATTTGTGCAGGAGATCACTTCCTCTGTTTTAATTAGAGTCCTGAAACTGTTTGCCTAAAGCCCAGGTCTGCCTTTGAGAATCTATAGCAGGCTGACTCGCCAGAATAGCAGTCAGGTGCTGTGAATTTTAAATATCTGGAGAAGGTTTATGGAGAGAGCTGGGTCTGAGGTGCTACTTACCTGAGTGGTGAGCATGCCCCTCCCCCCCAGCCTCCCAAGGTGTACCTCACACAGATGTTTGGCCAGTCTCAGGGGAATATACACATTTTCTGCTGTAATAAAGAAAAACACACTCTTCGCTTGTAACTTACGAGACACAGGATCCCAGCAGAGTTGGTGTCTTTAACCACATCTTGGCTGCTCACACGACTGACCCAGGAGGAGTTTCCTAGATCTGGCTTGGCGGCTTCATGTTGTATTGTAGTGCCCAGTGGCAGCCTTCTCAGAGGAGACAGCTGCCTGCTGTTCGCTCACACATAAATCCCCTGGGAGAAATAAGAGCTAAGTGGTTGTTACTAAGGGGCGATGGGTTTGACTCCCACCGCCAGTCACAGCAGCATGTCTGGCTCCTGCCAGACATCCGTAACCTCAGATGCCTTCCTGCCCCCTCGATCTGTATAGGGCTGTGAGTAGACTCAGAGGGCTCCCCTCATGTCCCCCAAACACATGTCAATTTTTCATCCCTATGACCCCCCAGGGTGGACATAAATACTGTTATCTCCCTTTAATAAGGTGGTGCTATAGCAAGGGAGAAGTTTGTTTGTTCCAGGGGGAAATGACAACGGTTTTAAGCCTGGTGACTCGGAGGTGATTTAAACCCCTTCATCTGGATTCGCTTAACACACTTCAGTTTTATTATTCGGTTTTCATACAGGAAGTTAATGAATAACTTGATCTGGCTCTTCGGCTCTCTGACTGAACAAGGGACCCTGGCTGGAAGGCTCAGCCTCTGGACGAGGGTACCCTCACTTATACAATAGTGACATTCCTGGGAACTTGTCTACTAATCAGGTTTTTAAAATAAAGGAGTCTTTCGAAGACACGAGCAGCCTGTTGGTTTTGGTTTTTGTTGTTGTTGCTGCTGCTGCTGTTGTTAGTTTCTTTTTAGACGAAGCCAAGGTGCTCTTAGAATGTGGGTGATCTTCCCCTGACTATTTAGTTAGAGAGAGTCCAGTCTTTCCCATGAGGTGACTGTTTTAAACCCAGAAATGGCTCCCGTGCATGTGTACTTACAGGAAGTATTGCTGGGTGTTGGATGGAGAAAAAAAGCCAGATCCTAGAATGGCTAGCATGGGGGTTCTGGGTAGAGGGCTCACACCCCTCCCTGTCTTTCCCAGGTGACCGTGCTAGGGCAGCACAGCGTAAAGGACAAAACCTTCACTGTTATACTGCATCTTTGGGGTGCAGGTCCAACCAAGATGTGTCACTGTGTCAATGCCTATTTTTTTTTTTTTTGGCAAATTATTTTCTGCATCTCAGCCTCCTCCTTTCAGGAGACGCGCACTCCAAATCTCACCTTCCGAAGAACGGTTGAGTTAAATTCTCTGAGTCCCTTGGAGGAAAAGAACCATCTATCAGTCATGAAGAGGATTTCTCCAGTCACTTCTGCCCCCTTAGAACCCACCTTTAAGGTTTGAAGAATGGAAGGAAGCTCTCCCTGCTGGAGCCGACTTGGCTGGCAGGTTGCTGGAGGATGCTCGGAGAGGGGGCATCTTACAGGGCTCCTGGGTTTCCTGTTATCAAGACAAATGTGTGCAGACTGCCCTGAGCATTCTTTCTCAACATATTTCAGTATTATTTTCCATTGTACTTACCCCCTGGGTTTGAATTTAGGCGAGTGATGGGGCTCACCTTGAACCCTGTGGTATTTGAGATTCATCGGCTCTCCTTCAGTATACGACATCCTCTACAGTGTGATACTCCCACTTACTGCCCAGGCAAAGTCCTGCCCAGGATACCCCTGTGAGGTATTTAACGATTATAAAGCATCTTCTCTTCAAAGCTGAACAGCCTTGTTTTGGAACTAGGCACTCAGGTAATTTTTCTAAAGGAGCCTGTTTCCTCTCTCACGTCTAACCCAGTAGCAATCACCCCATGTGACACGCGTGGATCCAGTCAGAAAAAGTGGAAACATCACACTTAGGGTATGGTCATGATGGGGATACCCACTTCTGTGTTGGGTATTCTTGCCACATCTTGATGGTACCAAGGAAAATGGAAGTACAAGGAACTAAAGTAACTTGCCATGAAGTCCACTGTGAACTTTCCATCCTTTCATTTGGCCAGGCATGTAGAGTTGGAGCATCTTGAGCTAGCGGATGGACCATATGAAGCCAGGTACTGGCATGCCAGACCTGTCCTGGCTTGTCCCTTGCTCCTGTCTTCTAGATGATAGTTCTGCAGCCCATCAGGCATCTCCTACCTAGACCCAGAGCTAGCAGGAACATAAGGAAACTGACATGTGTCTTTGTCCACACAGCTGGTACGTTTAATGCTCGTGAGCTTGTCTGCTGTGAGAAGCTTCCAAAGTGTGTTCTTGAGTCTGTTTTAGAATAAGGAAGTGAAATCTCAGGGGCTCAACTAGTGTGTCCACACAGGAGCTGTGGAAGCAGTAGGTGTAGCAAGCAGCCAGACTGTTCCTGGGCTCTGGGCATGAACTTTGTGCCTGTTTTCGTTCTGCCTGGGTAGTGACTACTCAGGAGTCTTGCTCTCCCATGGATCTCAGCGTCTGAGCTTCGGGATCTTGGCACTTTATTTCTATGGTCAAGGAAATGAGCTGCAGTCTTCCTTATAAACTGTCAACACTCTGATGAGTTCCAGGAAACTTTCCACGTGGCTAGCGAAGATGGTGTCTTTTGTGGCCCCTGACCTTCCTATCCGCTTTGTATGTCTGACAACCAGATCTACTTCAATAGGCGAGTATCCATCAGACAGATAAAAGGCATTTGTGAAAGAAGTGTATATCTTTCTCTTAGTAAGCTGTTGCTGTCCAACCACCTGTCCCAACTGGGAATGATTCCCTGTCTATGCTGCCTAAGCCCCCGTATATTTGCAGACTTCATTCTTTTCTTTTGATCCGAGTAGAGGTGGCAAATAGCTGGTCCTCACGGGCTCCATAATAATCCTTCCTGAGGAAGCCAGATGTGTGGGTTAACCTCGGAGATGGAAGCCTTCTCTTGGGCTCTACCTCAGGGTACCCTGAGTCACAGACAAGATCGGCAGCACCTCTGAGATACCCCTGTTTTCTGTGTAGAATGAACCCTGATGTTATGGGTCAAGGGACAGGAAAAGAAGAATAGTGGACTCACAGTATTTAAAACTGGATGCGTTGAGGCTCACAGTGTGATCCGTGGCCAGACTCACCCAGCACAGGCGGTTAGGTCTGGTCTAGACTTCTCGGGGATTTCCTTTTAGGTGTAAGATGGGCTGTAACTGAATCAGTTGTGAAAATTTCTTCTCTTCACTGGATCTTTGCATCTAGGCTGGGAGTTCCTTGTTAGTGCTACAAGTTAATATTTAAATCATGTTTAAATTTTCAGTCTCTTCTTAGGAACAGCATAGAGGATGTCTGACTGAATGACAAATGCTATTCCTCCATTATCACCAGACCCCGATGAGGTCAGCCTGTTTCTTAGGTGCAGATATGGAGATAACCCAGCTCCTCTAAAAGCAATAGTCGCACAGTTGCCCACTGGCTGTGGCTCTTGGCTCTGGTCCTTTCACCAACTGGACAGAGATCTGAAAACCCTGCCATCCCTCATAGGGGAAGAACACCCATATGGAGGCTGTCTTTCTTCTGAGAGGGAAGCTCAGGAGGGTGCTAGGTGGCCAGTGTTTGCAAATGGAAGGATTTCCATGTTGGAATCTCTGCTTGAGTGTAGCAGACATGCCCATAAATCTTGCTGAAAACAAAAGCTTTAACTAGAGGAGGACAGTTTAAAAGGCCCGATGGGCATATTCTAATCACTCCTCACTAATATCAGCTAGCTTGGAGTTAGAATACCGGCTGTTCCCAGTGGAGCAGGTCTGGGTAGGCACTATGTAAATGGCTGCTGGCTGTAATTAACTCTGACCTCTGCGGCCTGTCTGCTCACTGGCTCTTAATATTAGCTCTGACTCCCCCAAATGAGCCTTTACTGTTTTTTTTTGTTAGAATGCATTCTTCAAAATTCATCTCGAGCAGCCCGCTTCATCTCCTGGCCCCATCCGGAACACACATGCCAAGCCAAGGTCATCAGACCCTGTCAAGTGAAGTGGACTATCGGGTGGGTATTTTGCAGCCATCGAGAAAGTCCAATTATTTCAAGAATCCACTAGTCACACTCACAGCTCACCCCGAGCTGGGCAGAGTGCTAGTGTGTAAGGTGCTGTACACTTGTTTGTTTCTCCTTCCTACCCTGCCCACTTGGCAGGGCTGGTACTCTCTTCATCTAACAGAGGAGACTAGGAACAAATATCAGACACCTATTTGGCATCTTGGGATGTTATCTGGCTGAACCCCACACTTAAACTTAGGTCTTTTGACCTTAGCACTATCTCCGATTGGCTCTTCCAGAGCCATTGTAACCGTCAAGGTTGAGGTGAGAGGGATGGCTTCTTAAAATCCCATCCTGCAAATTCTGAGGAAATAATTATTCAGCAGCTTCCTCTTCTTCTTCTTTTTTTTTCTGCCTCCTGGCTACAAAGATGCATGAGATATAACAGTGTCGGTTAGCTTATGTTGCACAGTGTACAGAAGATATGGGGGAAGCAGAGGCTAACCCCGACGTGTGAAGAAAATATTTTACCAGTGACTGTAAGCCTCTGCATCGTATTGATTTGATGAGTGACACATTTGAAAAGCACTCTACAAGTCTGTCAGGTGCCAGCTCTCTTCTCTGTACTTGGGAGGGTTCTCTGTTCCTGGAGTTACATGACAGCAAGCTTGCATGCAGAGCAACAGTGTTGGGCAGGGGGTGAAGAAAAGGAGCCAGATGGCTCTTAAGGTGGAGGGCCCAGAGGTACGTACCTAGGTGAGCTAAGAGCCAAGTACTAAGAGGCCTTCCAGGGGGAGGGGGAGGGGAGGAATGGAAAAAGAAAAAGGATGTTTGAGGCCGGATGGAAAAAACCCTTGGAAACAAACTTGCCATATTTGAAGCACTTAAATAAATCAGTGTGCAGGGGTTGAAGGCAGAGAGCAGAGGTGCAGGGCTGAATTTGGGGCAAGAACAACCCAGATGGAGGCTGTTTGGTTTGTTTTCCTGTTTTATAAGCCAGAGTAGTGGGGGAGGGGTTTGGCTTCTCTCTCTCTCTCTCTCTCTCTCTCTCTCTCTCTCTCTCTCTCTCTCTCTCTCTCCCCTCTCCCTCCTCTCATCCCAAGATTCTCAATATGCAGTACAGGCTAGCCCCGACACATGAACTCCCACCTCAGCCACCAAAGGCTCAGATGACAGGCATGAGCTGCCGGTAGAAAAATCTTGGCTTTTATTTTTCAAGGCAGTGAGAAACCACTAGAAGGATTTTCTCAGGAGAGAGATATTCGATTTGTCTTTAAGGAAAAAAAAGTCATTGTGGGGTTGGTGGAAGCCCTGAGATGGCTGTCAATCGTGGAGACCTGATTCCCACAACCCACATATTGGGGGGACGAGAACTGACTCTGTCTGACCCCTGTAAGCTGTCCCCCTGTAACTGCCCCCTCTGTCTCTGTCTCTGTCTCTGTCTCTGCCTCTCTCTCTCTCTCTCTCTCTCTCTCTCTCTCTCACACACACACACACACACAAACACACACATGCACACATACTACACACATAGACAAATTTAAGTGTAAAAAGCAAATCATCCCTGAGGGTTGGGGAGTTGGCTCAGTGAGGAAGGTGCTTGCTCCTGTGAACCCCAGGGCTGAGTGTGGGGTGACGGGAGACAAGTAGATGCCTAGAGCTCAATGACCAGCCAGTCTAGCTAAATGATGAGCTCCAGCTTGTCTTCGAGACCCCCACTGATGGCGAGTGATAGGGCACACTTCACTTTGACCTTTGCCTGGCTGACAGAGTCGTGTGCACCCAAACACACAAATGCACATGCACCTGCATCCACTAGTGCACACGCAGGCGTATCCCCGGCCCATGTGGCTGAGTAGGTGGTTCACAGCAAACAGTCTGTGTTTACCCACAAACGCTCACATCGATTTCCCATATACAGTTGCAGTAATATGTGTGCAGCCTGCTCTCCCCTCGAAGCCGGTGGCCAGCCTGAAACCCTTTCTTTAATGTCAGCCCCTTAGCTTTCACTCCCCTATGATCCTGGAATCTCTTCTGTCTCCTGAGGACAGTACTGGAAAGTATGGTCAAGCTATGTTTGACCTGTTTCTTAGTCCCTGTGTTTGTAGTGGCCACCACTTAAATCTTCCAGCCTTGAGTTGGGAACCATTTAGGTCAGAAGTCCGGGTGGACTTCAGCTGCTGATCTTACTGGCAACCCGGGGCTGTGATTTGTAGTCGGCTGGGCCTCTTCAGTTGAAAATTTCACTGTAGACAGCAACCCAGCACAGCCACTTGCAGGAGTCCTTGGGATCTTGAGAGTCATCATGATTTTCTAGAAGGCTTATTAGGATGCATTTCCATGTCTTCCTTCCCAGAGGCCTTAGTGGTATGTTTCATTCCTTTCCCGCCCACTTAAGAATGGGAGTTCAGTCATGGGTAGGAGTTGTTTTGTGTTTGTTTGACATTGGTTTTACGAGTAAAATGGCCCCTGATGGAGATTCTCCTTGGAGTTTTAGAGTTAGGGGGGAGTGGGATGCTAGGCCACTGAGCTAGTGTTCTGCATTTTGCTAGGCACTGATGCTGGCTTCTGAGGGTAAAGCGATCATCTCATTAGGTTGCAGATGGAGTCAGGTAACCCCCAGAATTGCTGCAAAGAGTCCATCAGGTACCCAGATGATGCAGACTTGGGGCAAGATCAACCACAGGGAGTAAAGAAAGGGCGGGAAGATGCATACCTTAATAACAAAGTTCAGCTGGACTGGTTACAGTCCCTACATCATCTCTACCTAGCCCTGAAAGTTCTGCAATAGGAAATCAGAAAGAGTCATAAAAACCTGCTTCCAGGTTAAGGAGCTGGTATATAAATACTAATTATGCTAATGATAACTACAGCTTTAAGAATGGTAGAGACAGAAATAAAGACCACTAAATAGCAACCAGTTGAACTTTCAGTGTCATGGTACTAAACAGCCCAATAGAGCATCACCTTAATACAAGGCATAGAGGTGAAGTCTCTGAGCAGCAGTGTATCCTTCATCTCTAAGAAGTCAACCCTCAACCCCACTGGAAAGGGCTGGCTTCAGAGCATGGCTCACACAGTGAGTGAATTAGAGTGGGGGGCAGTTGTTTTTAAGGGTGAGGATCAAACTTAAAAGCACCACCATTTACCTTGGTTGCTAAGCCTCCCTGAGCCTGAGGTGAGGAATTCTGATTGGCAGAATCTGTAGGAATTCAGACAAGGAGAGCAGCATGGAAAAACGGGGAAGCTTAGGCCGGGGACCCTGGCCGCGGAGCAAACGGCCCTTCAATACGCTCGAATCTGCTGAGAGTACATTTTACGAACATGCAGCTAAGTTGGCTGCCTTTGTTCGGGGGTTTGTTCAGCATTATCTAAAGAATGCCATGGTTCAGCCTGCTCGGTGTGAAGCCTAATTCTCCCCCTTTCTGGAGCCACGGCCTGGTGTGTTCAATTTTTCTCTCTCTGTAGGGCTGCGGGCTCTCTGCTACTCCAGCCAAAAAAACACTCATATTTTAGCAAGCTTAGTCCCAGTCTGGTTGCCAGGCAGTAAAACGAGCACTTGCCTGCCCCAGGGAGAGAGGGGGACGGAGAGATGCAAAGGGTCGTGTAAATGACTTACTTGAGCCCTCCCTTCACATCTCCACTTGGGATCTTTGGAGCAGTTGATAAGTCTATTGATGTGGAGAGATACTGCTCCCCGGGCCCAAACTGTGGACTCGGGTCAGAGCTAATACTGCAAACTACCTTTCTTCTTACAGAGAGTTTATAGGAGGGCTAAGTTTGGCCCAGCGATTCTGTGCTCACTTGAACAGTATTGTTCTGCACAGGCAGCCCTGACCCCGTTAGCTGAAGGGGAAACCGAGGCACACATGGTTCTTGCGGTGAGCAAGCAGACGGGCCAAGCAGAAGCACTGATGTCTCCCTCAAGAACAGCTGTGACATAGATGCTGTTGTCACCAGCTTTTGGCTCCGTTCTGTGTTCACTGGATGGTAGGAAAAAGCCTGTATACAGGAGAAGAAAGCGAGGAAATGGTTAACTGTGACTATTATTATGACCTGGACTGGGCACAGGAGGCTTCTCCAAGGTGTAGCTGGAGCAGGAAGCTAGCTCAAGCTGGCTGGCAGTGGTTTTAGGGGACTCTGCCTCTTCTCCACCCATGTACTGTTCACAAACCGCAGAGTCTCTGTCAGAGGATAACAGATTTCAGCCTTTATCCATTGGACAGGACCGGAGAGATTGTAAGCCAAAGCTGAACAACTCCTCGGTTCTGTTCTGGAACTCGTTGACAAATGAAAACATACTGAATGCCCACAGGATGTGCAGCTGGGGGGGGGGGCAGACAAAATTCCAGAAACAATCTGCATAGAGAGGTGCCTGTATTCTTTCAAGCTGAGTGACTTTTACCTGGTGCCGTTTGTTTGGTTGACGGTTCCTCACGGTATCAAGGAATAGTAACAAATCTCACCGCTCTACCCACTCGTCCTCCTCCCATCCCTCTGAGACCTCAGCTATAGGTAGGGGGTGAACACTTTCCTGCTGCGTTCATGGACTCTCGTACTGTGAGCAGCTGACCCCAGGTGAGCCTCTCTGGATGAGAGCTAGTTTGTGTCATGCTCTCTGCCGAAGCAGAGACAGCAATGAGATTTTGTGCATGCAGCTGTTGCGCCGAGAGGCTGTTCTGCCCCAGGTGCTGTATGCTGCCTCTTGCCTTATGAAGCAAGGATAAGTTGGAGAGACTGCAAGTGAATAAGGGAGAATAGGGACGCAGAAGAAAGGACACTGGGCAGGAAGAGAGGGGACACCTGGGACACCGAAAGTGTCATACAGGTACCAAGGAGAACTGAGGGAATGTAAGAGCTATCCAATGATGGAAGAGGCACACACACACACACACACACAGACCCAAACACATAGACCCAGATAGACAAACACAACAGACACATGCACATATGCTCATGCAGACCCAAACACAGACACATGCACATATACTCATGCAGACCCAGACACATAGACCTAGACACACACATACACACACAGAGAGAGACATACAGACACATAGAACCCCCTCCAACAGACACACACAGACCCAGACACATACACCCCCCAAAGACACCACAGACCCAGACATACACACACACACACACACACACACACACACACACACACATTCTAATAATACATTCTTCGGATACAGCAGCTGCTAACACCCCCCCGGTATGCCTGGCTCTTCTCTCAGTGAAGACAATGTACAGGGCAGAGTCATAGGTTCAGTGTTAATGGCAAGATGTTTTCAAATAGTTTAGACCACTAAGGTTAAGGGTCAGTCCAAGAACACAATATGAATTATGGCATCATGCTGTAGGGACTCTGCAGTCCAGTGGTCTTGGTTTGAACCTCATTTCCTCTACTTACTAGTTCTATGGCCTGGGATAAGTTATTTAAGTTGTACATGCTCATATTATGTAGAGGTTAATAACAGCTTCTATATCGGAAGCAAGTATTAAATCAGCTGATATGCATTCAGCTCTTAGGGTAATGTCAGTCACATGGAACTCGGTATTATTGCCTATCATGAGTATTCTCACCTTGCAGTCTCTGTTCTTCTGGTAGGAAGCGTCGTAGGTATTGTGTGGTGCAGAGTTTGGATGAGGCACACCCAACATAAGTATTAGACCCTCTTGTAGCACATGATGTGGTAGATGTAGGTATGTCCAGCCTGTGGTCTGAGTGCTTCAGGATAGCCAGAGATAGCCTTCAACTCAGAATTATAAGGTTCCCTAAACACGATGAGATTCTTTGTGGTTTCTTTATCTATTGTTCTATAGTGTGCTTCTCCAGTGTGAACTTTGTAGATGATAATGTCCTGTTGCAATGTCAAAAGTCTGCATACATAGATTCCAGGAGCTGTACATATAGAAGAGCTGGGCTGCATAGGAGGACCTGGGAGTGTCTGGTAGCCAGGTGTCTTGTGGATTTCACGTAGAACAGTGGTGACCTGGGAAATCTCTCTGAGGCTAATTGCATGTATGTGAGGAGGAAGGATAGAAGTGGGAAGACCTGAACTCTGGCCTGGTCACACTTCATGACCCATAAGAGTCTTCCAGATACTGGTCCAGCTCCTGAATGATCCTTATCTTGGGAGTACTTGGCAGAGACACTGTCTCAAACCTGGAACTCCTCATAGTGAGTTCTGGTGGATGGGGAAGGTGGGACAGATGCCTTGTCATTGAGTGGACATGCCGCCCACAGAGCCTTTGTTTTCCACCTCCTATCACCATTTCCACACTCTGACTTACCCTGCATTTGTAATCACTCCATCTCCAGTAACCTTATCAGACCCTGTCCCACTTATGCACTTGACCCACTCAGACCTTTCCTTGGGCACACACTACACTAAAGAGCCTGGTATAAGTCTTAAGAGCTGTTGTTGCTCTGAAGTACCCAGATGCTTGTGCAATTGGTCTTCACCAGAACACTGCTATGACATGTCTCTGTCTGGCTGATTACAGATCTTAGAGCCCAAATCTTGGGCTTAATTGAGTCTGTCCATTTGGCTCACTTTCTCTCGTTTTTTAAGAGCTCACTGGAGTTTTTATTAATACCAATAACCATGTCAGATCACAGTGACAGCTCCCATGTACCATATAAAACAACTTTATGTTATTTCTCCTCCAGAATGATGCAAGAGGCTGGATCTGTACAAGGTCTCCACCTTCTCATTTCTAGCCAGAAGCTTCTTAGGTGGGATGGGAGTATTCCTCATGTTTAATTCCTTGGGATAGGGTCTCACAATGTAGCCTTTAACTTCTACTCCTCCATCCTAAGCCCCTTGCTTGCCAAGAGCTCACACTTATGCCATCACACCCAACTTTATTCTCCATAATGTCATGGATGCTCACCTGTCTTCCCACCATCTTTTAAGAGCTGATGGATTTATTTGAACCCAGGAACATTCCCATCATTCGTCAATTAGGGCATCAGAGTCAGTTGTTAATCCTCACTACTGAGAAAAGAGAATTGCTACAACGGTGGGCTAGACAGGCCAATCCTTCTGAAGACCACAGTTGCACACTTATCTGTGGGCTTTAGGTAGAAGGGTGGCTATCTCCTGGGTGGGGCCACTGAACTATAACTTTTTTTTTTATGTGTAAAAGCCCTTAACCCTAAGAGTCAGTTTAAAAAGTCCAAATAGGTTCTCAGCCTCAAAAAAGAAGGAGCTTCTCACAGCATTTAAGACTTGTCTGTCAACTGGCTGATCTGGGTGCAATGGGCAGAAGAAACAGGCCAAGGACTTTCCCAAAGATACTGTGACCTAAGAAGTTAAGTTTGGTTGGAGAATCAGGGGCGCTGTCAGGATTACCTGCTCTGAATGTGTGGCCTCTTGATTTGGTCTGTCTTTTGCATGGAGGCTCTCAAGCCCCTCCACTCTTCCTTCCTGTTTTAACCTCAGTGCTGCATGTATGCCATCGCTTAAGTGCCGAGTTCCCTTTCTGAAAAGTCATCAAATCCCAATGCTGAGAACTGTCTGGAGCCCAGGCCTCCATTCTGTCTCTCTGTCTCTGTCCTCTCTCTGTGTCACTTGGTCTTTGTCTCTTTCACACACACTCATGCATGAACACACACACACACACACACACACACACACACACACACACACACACACACACACACACAAACCACCATAAATGTTCCAAGACCAGGGTCATGACATCAGTAATGTCTTCACTAACTTCTGTACATTTTCTATCAGCACTTTCCTCTCTCTTCCCTTCCATCATCTCCACACTGCAAGAGCATCCATGTTGTTGCCCGCATAGTAGCCCATCTGTACCTTGAGGATGACTTGATTTTGAGATCTAGATTTATTGCATCAAGGAAAGAAAACAGCTATATGGAGGAGCAGGACACGACGGGGTTGGAGGTGACCCAGAGTAAGACAGAGTAGACCTAGTCGGCATTGGCAGAAGAAGGTCTTGTGAGACAGGTAGAATTTACCTGGGAGTGAAGAAATTTGCTGAGACTAGTCAGATTTAGGGGAACATACTTTGGCATTTTTATTGGGGAGTGTTGCACATGCTAGCAAGCTCTGGGCTCTCCTGCAAAGTACAGAGGACTGCTTATTGGGGGTGTTATTCACACTTGCTAATAATTAACTACCATCAGGGTATTAACCAACAAAGTCAAGCCAGCGCACAGGGGGACCCAGAAGCGAATTCCTTGCCCAGAAGAGACTCAGACGGGGGGGGGGGGAGGTGGGGAAGGCTGAGTACTGTGGCTCTTTAACAGCAATTTTAGATAGAAATCTAATCATATTTGATCAGTTTGAAACCTCATATTTTGTACACATAAGGCTCCTTCCATTGTCAACCCAAAGGGCCTACTAATCCAGGATTTCTGTTAAAAACCAAAACAGACCCCTAAATCCTCACTCTGGCAGAATGAAATCATGCCAGAGCCTATATTTCTCCTACAGGTAAGAAAGTTGGAATTGCTTTGGATTATTAAATACCTACTGTATTTGCTATCTATCTATCTATCTATCTATCTATCTATCTATCTATCTATCTATCTATCTACCTACCTACCTATAATTATATTTGATCTTTCCAACTACCATTTAATGGGGATCATAATCTCCATTTCACAGAAGGGGAAACTGAGGCTCAGAGAGGTCAAATGACCCATTGTTGCTTGTGAATGAGGCTCTGCCAGCATTTCACGTTTAGGGGAATTTCATTTTTTTGCCTCCACGGTGCATTACATCCGTGACTGCCATGGCAACAGTGCCATAAAGCTCCAAGGGACCAGCAGCCCCGAGGCTGTGGTAGGAGACACATCCCACAGCTCTTTATGAGGGTGGTGGCCATCCATCAGTCCCACTGCCACTTCTGATTTCTGCAGTAAATGCTCACCGCTGGAGGCCAGCGAGGAGAAGGTGGGTTAGCTAAGGGCAGTTTGGTCAATTCTCAGTTCCTAAAGAACCTGCACGAAGCCTTGGCTCCTCTGCTCACAGTCCTGCCTTACAGATTAGTTCAGCTTCATCTATTTGGTCCCTGTTTATTGGGTTCTTGCTTATATGAGGTGCTGCACTATGCTGTAAGGATACCAAATGGGTGGTTGTTCTTGAGACAATGGCCTAGGGAGGGGAACAAATACTACCTAGGAGCCATAAATCTGTGGGGTAAACCAGCTAGAAGATGCCTCTAGGGTACAGAGGTGAAAGTGTGATTGCGCGCGCGCGTGCGTGCGTGCGTGCGTGCGTGCGTGCGTGCGTGCGTGCGTGCGTGTGTGTGTGTGTGTGTGTGTGTGTGTGTGTGTGTGTAGCATGCCGAGAGTAGAGATGGAGACAAAGCCAATGGAGGACAAAACTATACCCAAGAGGTAGAAAGGAAAAGTCATTCTGGGACCCCAGGCAGGAACACACTGCGTAAGATAGCCTAGGGCACACATTTATACTCAACTATGAGGCCACTGTACGGTTGTGTTCCTTTGTGTATCCAACTTGCCTGTCTGTAAAGAGGGGATTATTATATCTGACTCATAGAGTGGTTAGGAGGGATACATGACTTCATTTAGTGCTTAAAGAAGCATCCTGGACTCAAAACAGCTCAGCTAGCGTGACAATGACAATGAGAATTCTCTCTGTTTTTCATTCTCCCTTTTCAAATGTTTTCCTGATGGCCCTTGATTTGTGGTCAACATTCCACTGATTGTCCTCTTGTATCCCCAACTTGAACCCTTATTTATTTCTTCTTCTTCTTTTCTTCCATGTGTGTGTGTGTGTGTGTGTGTGTTCACGTGTGTGTTTGTGAGAGGAGACAGAGAGAGAGAGAGAGAGAGTGAGAGAGAGAGAGAGAGTATGTGAACATGCACATGCATATAACTGTGACTGGTTTCTAAACTTTCTTCCTCCCACAAGATCTTTAACTACTGAGTCAACTCCCTGGCCCCTTAATAACTCCTATATGATCATTTGGGCTTCTTCATATGTATGCTGAGTTTCCAGGTAGAAGTTAGAATTCTCTTTGTTGGGGACAATATGTGTTTATGACACCCATAGCATGAGGTGATAAGATAGTGAATGTCTCATTAATAGCTTATTATGAGGAAGGTAGAGTGCAGGACCTGGAACATGTGTTACAAGTGACAATACTCTTAGCAAAAGAGTCAGAACAAGAGCTCTTCTGAGGGACCCAGTTGAAGGGACCCACTTGAAGGGACTCAGTTGAAGGGACCCAGTTGAAGGTCTAGCAGGTCAGAGAGGAAGCTGAGGTCAGATTCACTGGACAGACAACAGGCGCTGATTTGACTTTATTCATAGATATTTTTCCCCATTTGAGTCAACTGCATATCCCGAATTGGCTGAATATATTGGCCAATGAAGACCTAATGTCTCTGGACCTGCTGGTTGGAGGTACCCTTTGGGTGGGGTGGGTTCCTTTGATGTTGGGCAAGCAAGCTCCCATCTACAGATGTTACTCGTGTGATTGACATGTCAGGTCAACCAGTGATGATACTGTCTTCACACACCCTTTCCCCAAGAGCTTGCCTTACCCAGCAACTCCTGTCAGCCACATATACAGCAGATATTTGGACTCAGCTAAAAAAAGTAAATATAACTTATCTGGAGACAATCTTAGTGTTCAGTCTTAGTTTTCTGAACCAGGCCCTTTAGTTCTGAGGCTCCTCCTAGCTCACTCTTTGGGTGGCTGGTGCCAAACTAGACACCAAAATGTTACCCCTGGTGAGCCTGTGAGTGCAGATCTTTCCTTCATGCTTCCTGTTGGGGATCCACAGAGGAAGCTTACAGGAAATGTGAGTCTGACCTTCCTCTCAGGTGTCCATAGTCTTTGGGGTGATACCCCAGCTGTGTTCTAAGTTTAGGGCCTTGACAGCTCCGGGTTTACCCTCATTGCCTCTTTCTAAACCACATCATCAATAATATGACTCTAGACCCAGTGTGCCTCCAGAGCAGCCTGACTTCTCTGAGTGTCCCCCCACCCCCGCTATTGAGTTTCTCTACTTCTTCTTCCATCCTTCCCTAGAAGGTGGAAGTCAGCCATCTGACTCCTGGGGAGTATGTATTTGTATGCACCCAATAGAAGTAGAGATGGACAGGACAGAGGGGAAGGGAAGGAGCCATGTGTGAAGGTTCCTTCCAGAACCCAGCTGTACCCTCGCCTTGGCTCTGCTGCTTTCAATGAGCACATGAGGATGGTTGATGCTTCAGCCACCGGTGTAACCAGATCTCTGTGGCTCTTGAAGAATGGAGCTCCCTTCAGCAACAACTGTTTGCAATTAACTTTAACATATGGTGGAATTTGTTTTTGTGTCCATAAAGCATGATAGGCAGTGAAGGTCTGGCAAGGAATGTACCCTGCCTGTCAGGCCCCGGGCCTAGCTGTTGGGAGAGATCTTTCCATTCATTTGGGAGCACAGGGACTCTTGGTGAGCTGAATAGTCACAGATGACCTCAGGCAGGCTGGAGTCCTCCCTTTGGATCGCCTATGTAGTTCCACCTGATCAGTACCATGAAAAAGCGTCCTTGTCTGTTTTTCTAATGGAGACCAATGGCCTCTGGCTTTAGTTACTCTAGTTTCTAAGTCTTGGCTGCTGCCTGGCTCCTCGTTCTTTATGACACTGTGCTTTGGCTTGAGGATTGCCTTTGCCAGACTCTCTCACATGGTTGGATAGACCACACCGGCAGGAGTCACAGGGTAGCTCTGTGACTACATCTCAGGTGAATGGGACGAGCTAGGAGATACTGAACTGAGAGCAACAGAATCGATGAGCAGGCACTTAAATAGACAGGGGGATTATTCTTACTGAGTCTGCAATCTGGCGGTTCACATTAACCACGTTGACTTGGCAGCTTTACAGCAGCATCAAGAATGAAGATTCCTCCACTTCCAGTTCCTTCCTTTTGTCCTTAGGGCATTGATTTCATTGCTCAGGTTGTTTCTAGTAGCTCAAGGGTGGCTCCTCATCCTTAGAGAGCAGGGGACCAAAGCAAGAAGACAAGGCTGAGATCTGTCTCTTACAGAAGACGGTCTATCTCAGTACTCCTGTCAGACTTTCCTTATAGCTCTTTGGTCTTCACAAGGCCATGTGGCCACGTTCCCAGTCTGGAGCTAATCACTGACAAAGGAGAAAAAGAGAGGTCTGCTTCTTGCAGAAGAATCGTGCTCCATTCCTGAGAAGCAGTGCAGAGTTCACAGGGAAGAGGAACAGTCAGGGTTCTGAGGAAGGGGTGGAAGGGGCCCCTGAGAGGGTAACCCTGCTGCCCATCAGGTAGGCTGACTGCAGCTGTAGGGAGACAATTCACAAGGGGGAAGGGTGGTGGGTGGGCATGGGGCTACAGTGGCCTCTACGTCTTGTTTTTTAATTTTTTTATTTTATTTTATTTTATTTTAGCTTAAATTAGTTTATTGGGAACAAACAAGAAACAGGATGTATGGAATGACATGTAGAAATGGAATCCAAATAAAACTTTACATTAAAACATGCAAATATATAAGGAGGGGATACATCGTATGAAAAAGATTAACTTGAATTCAAAATTGATCAATGTTTTTTTTTATATCTGTACTTAGCATGTGACTGTCCCACAAGACAATAATATTACCCAGCTAAAGCAATATTAGTTATACTACATATAAGCTACCATGTATTTTCTTTTTACTCTATCTTTTTTTAAAGGGATTTCCTCATTTTAATTTTCAGTACTTTGAGAATTAATCTTAGTTCTCCTATGAAATTTGCTAGGACTCAGTTATGAAGCCATCTAAACTTTAGCATTGACTCAATCTCCTTACTATTTTTAGTTTTGTTTCAATTTTCTATACCTTTATGGTTCAGTTTTGTTAGATTATATATGTCCTGATGTATACCTTTCTTTTTTTTATCAGATATTTACTTTATTTACATTTCAAATGTTGTCCCCTTTCCTGGTTTCCCCAAATCCCCTATTCCTTCTTTTCTCCCCCTGCTCACCAATTCACCCACACCTGCTTCCTGGCCCTGGCATTCCCCTACACTGGGGCATAGAGCCTTCACAGGACCAAGGGCCTCTCCTTCTATTGACGACCGTCTAGGTCATCCTCTGCTACATATGCAGCTGGAGTCATAGACCCACGGAGCTCTGGGGCTCCTGGTTAGCTCATATTGTTGTTCCTCCTATGGGGCTGCAAACCCCTTCAGCTCCTTGGGTCCTTTCTCTAGCTCCTGCATTGGGGACCCTGTACTCAGTCCAATGGTAGGCTTCAAGGATCCACTTCTGTATTTGTCAGGCACTGGTGGAGCCTCTCTAGAGACAGCTATAACAGCCTCCTGTTATCAAGCACTTGTTGGCATCCTCAATATTGTCTGGGTTTGGTGACTGACTGTATATGGGATGGATCGCCAGGTGGGGCAGTCTCTGGATGGTCATACCTTTAGTCTCTGCTCCACACTTTGTGTCTGTAACTCCTTCCATGGGTAATTTGTTCCCCCTTCTAAGAAGGGCCAACATATCCACACTTTGGTCTTCCTTCTTCTTGAGTTTTATGTGGTTTGTGAATTGTATCTTGGGTATTCTGAGCTTCTGGGCTAATATCCACTTATCAGTGAATGCATGCTATGTGTGTTCTTTTGTAATTGGGTTACCTCACTCATGATGATATCCTCCAGATCCATCCATTTGCCTAAGAAGGCCTGTACTTCTTGAAGCTCTTCTTGGCATCCGTTTTGAACAGTATTGCTTTCTCATCTTATTCCTCAAAATCTCATTTTATCTGCTCAAAAATGTGTCAAGATGCCCCATTTCCTATGAAATAGAGTTGGAGACAGTGTAGTCATTCAAGGCCTCCCTCCATCTTACTCAGCACAGCCTCACACCTGGCAGGAAGTACAGATTTTCTGTTTTATCTCCTGGTGCTCCTCTATATGGAACAGTTATCGGTGAAGCGTCCTTGTTTCCCTGCTGCTTAGAACCCCAGCCTCTGCTCTTGTACAACTGTCACTCATCCTTGTAAGTGTGGTGCACTTATTTTTAAGGCTCTCCTTTATGTTATCACCTCCCTGGAGAACACTCCCTTTATGGGAAATCCCCACTGTTGTGAGTTTTGAAAGCCCTGGTTATTGGTGTATTAATTGCTTTTCTTGTCACTGTGACCAAATACCATACAAGAAATAGCTTAAGGGAGGAAGGGCTTATTTGGGCTTCAAGGGGATAGAGGCCATCTTTGTAGAGACTGTAGGGCAGCAGAAGTAGGGGTGGCAGTTGGTCACATCACACAAAAGTCAGGAAGCAGAGAGAGAAAGGAAAAACAGGAAGTGAGGCCGGAACATAAACCCCACCCCCACTCCACTAGTGACTCACTTCCGGCAAGGCTATACCTTCTGAAGGTTCCACGTCCTTTTCTAATAATTGGAGACCAAGTAGTCAAACCTACGAGCCTATCAAGGATGTTCATATTCAAATCACAAGAGTGTACCCTGTGCCCCCTAAATAGCTGTGCAGATTCGGGTGACTATCTAGAGGACATGAGCTGGAGCTGACATGTGAAGGCAAGGGCAGATTAAGATTGGTACAGAGGGTAAAGCACATGCCAGCTAGCTGGAGAGCATTGAGAATTGTAAGAATGCCTGAGTCTTCACTTCCTGACTTCTGCTTCTCTTCAAATAGCTTGGCTCACAGCTGCCACACCGGACATCACAGACATTTCCATCACTGTGGAAAATCTAACAGGTTACTAGGGATCTACTAGGGCTCCCTAGAGGCTGGAACCCAGGCATCCTTTGGTGCAGTTGTCACAGCTATGAGTCTGCCTAATTCTGACCTGGAGATGGCGATCGTGGGGGTGGACATACAGTCTCTGTGCTATCAGACTATAGAGAAGCTTCTCCTAACCCGCATGCTATAGGCAGCCTTGCCCACAACACTTGGATTCGTAGTGCTCTCGCTCTCTTGAGGGAAATCTCCAACTAATCCAGATTCCTTATCTCAAGACCTCTTGTCTTAACCCCCAGGGTACTGTATGAGGTGATGGGAACATTGGCGAAGTAGACCACCCATCTCTGGGGAGCCCTTGAACAGCCATTGGCAACATAGCCAGGGCTGACATGACCAGTTTAGATTCTCAAAGAGCCCACCCATCTGGGCTGTTGCGGTTTCCATCTGTCTTGCTCTTCAGCTTTTTTCCTGGTATACAGAAAGTACAAACACATTCCTGGGATTTTTTATGTCACCTGTCACAGTGTTTGCCATGGCAATTGGAAACTTCCATACAGGTGTGAAGTGCACAGAGAAAACTAAAACCTGGTTATCTAGCTAACTATGAACTAACTGCCTTGCCAGCTGTCTTTAGAGTATGGCTAATTTGCTGATGATGGGTAGTGGTATGGATTATTATTAACCCCACTTTAGAAGAGAAGAGCTTTGGACTCAGGGAGATCAAGGTCATAGAGCTGGTAAGTGAGACAAAGGACTTGAACCTAAGACTTCTAGTGTTTTCCACTATACCAGTTACCAGTTAGGTGATATATGTACAGATTGGAGAATTATATGGGAATGTTTTTTTTTTCACAATCCTACCGAGATGGTGGCAGTCTAATTCCTAGGATTTGATAACTGTGCCTGTTGCTTAAGATGTGGGGCTCAGTTTGTCTAGTCAATCAGCTCACCTTCCCCCCGAAAACTCTACTTCACATTCATGCCTACTCATGATGCTTTAACATCACTCCACAAATGCCACAATGTGGGGAAACTTGAAGCAAAGCAAAGTAGTTTGGTATACTCATGGCAAGTAATAGTCTTTTAGTTAATTTTGGCTGAATCTTGGCTCCACAACTAACTAGGCCAAGTAATCCTGAGTAGTGCTGACTTTGCTCCACACAGAGTGACTCTCCAAGTTTTTACCTACAGCACCCATGAGGCATCCTTTGCTCCAAGTAATGACAAGACTCACTAGTTCCTATCCAATTCCCTCTTTTCCTGGTGGATCATTCCAGCGTTTCTCTCTTGCCTCTTTCCTCCATCCTAAAGATTTATTCCATACATAATCATTTATGCCAGCCAATGTCCTAATATTATTTCAGTCTTTTAGTCCTAGGTGCCTGAGGGTTTTATTTCTGCAAAGAGACACCACGACCACAACTCTTATAAAGGAAAGCACTGTCTCAACATGACCAGCTAGAATAAGGAGCGCTCAGCAAACAGTTGTTATTAACAGGAATAGACATCTTCTTCAAATGCTCTCTGATTTAAATTTCCAAAGTTCTCTTTGTTTTGTTTTGTTTTGTTTTGTTTTTCTGCTTGGGATTGAGCCCACAAGATCACACATACCAGGCAAGCACTGTAGCCACTTTCTTTTCAGTATCTGCTGGCTATAAGGGTACTATATCTTAGTGTGTGAAGGCCATTTTGAAATTCATTTCTTCCAAGGTTGTCATTAGTTGGCCATAGTGGGAAGCAGTTCTTTGGGTGGCACAGGTGTGTGGTGTCTGCTGTTCCTTTCCTCTCCATCCTTCTCATGGCTGCAGCTGGTGGAGGGAGCATTCTTTCTTTAGGGTGGAAAGGAAGAAATGTATTAGATGGCCTGAGCTGTGACTATCACCTGCAGAGCAGGTCCTTCTGTAACCATAAGTGATCAAAATTCCTACCATGGCTCTTAAATGGTAGAGTTGGGGTGGAGGCTGCTGCAGTACATACAACTTCATCCCAGAGGAGGATGAGAGACATTTGTGCTGGGTGTGAGAGAAGGGCCTCTTCCTAGCCCATGAGGACAGTGTCTATAGGCCTGCTGGAGATGGCTCTATGATAACCCCTTGGCCTCTGCTTTGTCCAGAGGGAACAAGCTCTTGCTTTTGTTCCTGGATGCAGATTATCTGCTGGACACCAAGCAATGGTAGCAGCCAGTAGTTCTCCTAGAACTTGTCAGGAGCCTCTGGCCTTTGTTTTTATTTGGAAGAACAGGCCTCTAATTTCCTAGTTGTTTTATGACTCTAACTCAAAACCCAAAGATCTTCAAGCAGCTGTGGACTTCCTGTACTTTATCAGTGTCCTTTCTTGGGTCCTACCAAAGGATTCTGCAACTTCACAGAACACATCCCTAAAAACCTTAAGATTTCCTCTGGTTTTGACATCCAGCGTGACATTACTTATTCCTAAAATGGAGAAAGATTGTTATAATCTTCCCCACCATACATGTATTGTAGAACAGTATAAAACTACAGTGACCCCAAATCCATTGTGTGTGCGTGTGTGTGTGTGTGTGTGTGTGTGTGTGTGTGTGTGTGTGTGTGTGCGTATGCTCGGACATTTATGCTTATATTCAAGTCTGTACACGTAATTTATCACTATGATTTCAGGCCAGGAGTCCTGTTTCATGGGGATTCCTGTGGTTCTTTGCCCCTCATGCTGTTCCCCCCTCTCTAATCCTCTGAATGGAGCTGGTATGGGGAGCAGAGCCATGTGAAAGGCCTCCAAGATGGAAATTATACTGCAGCCTTGTGCACAGTGCTGTGGTTGGTGCGATGGAATGGAACCGAATGGCGTTGCACACTTACCACCTTGTGTCGTGGCTTTTCCGTTTTGTCCAAACCTCACTTACTTGTTCATCTTACATTCCAAGGCTGATGCTCCTTCTCTGGGCTGGGCCCAACCTGATCCATAGATGGAGTCTGGGCTTTTTTTTTTTTTCCTAGTATCCAGTACAGTGCTTGCCTCTCTCTCTCTTTCTCTCTCTCCTGGGTCATAGATTTCCCTAGAGGTTGATAACTTCTTTTGTTCAGCTCTATCTAGTGCATGTGTGTGTGTGTGTGGGGGGGTTGATGATAGAGTTACATAGAGCTTTCAATTTACAAAATACCATCCCACTATTTGACTCTCTTAATTCTGAGCGATACATTGGACAGTGTTGATTCAACAGACTGGATTCAAATCCTGGCACATCCATGGGTCTCTGTTTCCTCCCTGTAAACTGAGAATGAGTTCTAAGCAGATGAGTGACGTGATCTGATTTAGTCCTTAGCGGGATCGTCTGGGTTGGTGTATTGGAGCACCAACTTGGCAGGTGGTGAGAGAAAGCAGGTGGCACACTGACAGTGGTAGCAATGGCATGAGGAGGGGCAGATTACAATCCCACTTTGAAAGTTGGGCAGATACTGCTCATTGACCGCTGGATGTGGGAATGTAGGGGAGAAGAGTCAGGAATCGGTCTCAGATGCTGGTCCTGATGTAGGTGACATCTACCAATAGGAAGGAGAGGCTGTAGTTGGGGCAGCATTGAACCAAGGTGAGGTAGGTGGGTTTAGAAATAAAAAAATGAGGGGCTGGGGAGATGACTCAGTGGTTAATTGTGCTTGCTGGCCTTTCAGAGGACTGGAGATCAGATCCCAGTACCCTTATGGGGAGTTTGCAACTCTAGCTACAGGGCACTTGATACCCTTTTCTAACCTCTTCCCATACCCACACGCCCATTCTTTCTTTAGTTATCTGTTTCTTTCTCTTAAACAAAAGTTATTCTAAAAATCAGGAATTCTGCTTTTGCTTTAGTTTGTTTTTATAAGATAGTGCACAGTACCGTATAAACCCACACGTTAATATTCTTATGTATATTTTTAAGTGGTTAAGGAGTTGGAAACTCCTTACAACTGTGATTGGGTAACTGAATGTTATGTGGCAAATTGTCATATTGCACTCCATGAATAAATACAGTTAAAATAAAAATAATTGAAGCAAGAAGTCCCAAGTGAAGGTGTTTAGTAGGTAGTCAGGCATACAAGTTAGCCTTAGGAGAATGAGTGAGGACAGAAGCAGGAATGCTGGAGTTCTTCAATATGTGTGTGCCATTTACAGTAATAGCCCTGGATAAAATAACTAAGGGGGTATAAACAGGAAATTGGGGTTGAACGTTCCATGGGTTGAGATGTGGAGAAGTTAGCAGAAGAGATCCAGCAGAAGTGACCAGCAAGGTGGGGTGAAAGCACACAGAGAGGGATCTGCAATGGATGGAGTTAAGTTCTGCTCCTGTGTGTAGCATGAGGAGGACCAAGCGACATGTTGGTCATTAATGACCTTTTCAAGGTGACTTTGCCAGAAGCATGGAACGAGTATCTAAGGGACTAGCCTTAAAGGGGGTGACTAACAAAGGACAGACAAAAGTCATTTCTAACTTTGTACTTTCGACGAATTCCATCAACCAAATGAGACAGTGGAAGAAATGGACCAAAGTGAGCATGTTGTGTCCCAAGTGGGGAAAATAAGGAAATGGTTTAAAGAAAAGTTTTTGTTTTTGTTTTTGGAATTAGGGAAACTGTATGATGCATGTGAATAACTCTGATTTGATAAAATCTATTGCCAAAGTGGAGGAGTTGGCTCTAAAGAGGTATGCAGGACATACTGGACAGCCACCAGAAAGGAAACTCCCCATAGTGAACTAGCTTGTGAGAGCTAGGAGCAGGACTCACACAGAATCCTAAATTGTAGCCAACGGGAACTGTTATTTTTCCTCACTAGAAGGAAATCATGAGGTAAGAGAGTCTCAGTTGGTTCAACTGCTCAATAAAAATGACCTCATCACTTCCTCTAGACCTTCAAGAGGTAGCATTCATTCTTGGCATGAAGATTGCAGTACTGTCTCTGAGCATTCTATTCTAGTTTTGGAAAGAGGAAGAGAAATGACGAGTGAAATGTGTGTATCAGCTCAGTCTGTTTCATGAAAAAAATAGTTTTCACAGAATACCTCCCTTCCTTAGCTCTACCCAAGAAACCCCATGGAACACTTACATGGACACTCTAAGTTGCAAGAGAGGCTGGGCAGTGAGTTTTTAATTGGTATACAAGCCTTGAATTTTGGTACAGTATGTATTTACAAAGTTAAAACAATCCTGGTAAAATACACAAATTTACCATCTCTGTCCTTAGCAAGGACATTAAGTTAATTTGCACTGCTGTATTGCCACTGACTGATTTGTCTAATTAGCATAATGTCCTTATGGAATTGTAGTGTGTGTCGGAATCTCCTTTCCTTGTGAGATTGCACAACATTCCTTTGTATATTTAGACCAATTTTTGTTTGTCTGTCCACCTATTGATGGACACTGGTGTTGTGTTCAGATTTTGTTACTGGCAACAATGCTTCCGTGAACACGGCTGTACAAACATCTCCTCTGAGCCTCTGTTTCCAGTTCTTCGGGGAATTATGTCCAGTAAGAGACTTTTTGGATCATATGGAACTTCCCCTTTGATTTTTTTTTTTGCAGGAATTTCCATAATTCATCTAGCAGTGGCTACACCACTTCACACACCCTGCCACAGAGCACAGGGGTTCCAACCTCACATCTTTGTGAACACTTGCCTTTTCTATCTTTTTATTAGTAGCTATCCTAATGGGCCTGGCATCTTTCGGGTTTGATGCAAGTGGGAAAGCTGAATGAACAGGTGGGAGATAATTGAAGAATTTAATTAATAAAGGAAGGTTTAAAAATAGAAGGGTGAAAATAAAAACCATCAAGAAACAAGGACCTACTGCATGTGGTGGGTCAGACTTGTCCTTAGGGAGCCCTCAAAACTCCCCAAGTCTACCTGGAAAGGGTGGTCCTCCAGGAGGGATGCTGGCGGGAAGAGCAGGGCCTGGCTGTCCATCACCCTCTCTGGATACTCAGATATCAAAGCCTGACTTCTCTCTCATTCTTTCAAGCTAAACAATTTTTGTTTCATTTCATTTTTGTGGTGCAAGAGTTTGAACCCGAAACTCCGCACAGGCAGTTGTTTTACCATTAAGTAACACCCTCACTTGTACATAGAGCTGAGATGTCATGAAAGATACCACCTGCTTTGAGGTCCATGAACTAAAGGCTTTCTGGAAACCCAAATAACTCAGAGCTGTTTTTTCTTTCTACCTGAAAATGCACTCAGCAACAGCCTATGGTTCTCATGTCTCTGTGGCGATTTTCACCCAACCTGCCAAGGCTCGAGTGGCTTTGCAACACCCTTCTTTGTCTTCAAGGTATATTTAGTTCCTTTTACAGTACTGTTGCTATCTGCTAATTCTATGAGGAACCCTTGAGTTGTGACAATATTATTTTATTCTTTCTTCTTCTTCTTCTTCTTCTTCTTCTTCTTCTTCTTCTTTTTTATGCACAGCACAATAGAAATAGTGAATGACAGGTGACAGTGGTCAGGGTAAACAGGACTCATGGAGCTCTCGGTGTCGCCCCCTGCTGGGATCCCAGGATCTTTCCCATCAAAGCACCATTCATAATACCCTGTCCTTCCTAATGCAACACACACACACACACACACACACACACACACACGCACGCACGCACGCACGCACGCACGCACGCACACGCACACGCACATGCACACACACACACTCACACGCACCCAGGAAACATATATTCCTTTTAAGAATATACATTGCACTGGCCTTGTGCCACGCTGCTAAGCCAAAACTTGTGGAAGAATGGGAATCTGTGCCCAGAATATCAGCTAAAAATATCTCTTCCTCCACCCTCTGTTGTTTGGTGGGTGTGCTTAAGAGCCGCCCAAGAGGCTAATGAGGATAAAGAGAAAGGAAAACTGGCGTTTTCAAAGGAAACCAAATCTTCATTCCCCCAAAAGAAAACATATACTTTCCATATGTCTGTTTTATGTTTCTCCATGTTTTACCATGCCTCTGTGACAATATGGAAAGTCTATAATGTAAGTCCTGCCACCTTGGCTTGGGTTATTGGAACCCACACTGTTACCACACTGTTTTGCACTAAAGCCTGGTTTCATAGACAACTTTGGCAAGGAAGAAAAGAGGGAGGGAAGGAACACTGTCCTACCCTCTGTCTGCTCACTTAGCTTTTCACACACCTTCCATTTTAGGACCTGAGGGGAATCTTTCTACCTCAGTCAGCCTGCTACGTTGTAGCCTCATTCACCCCTGACCGCTGAGCCACAAGCGCTGGCTGGTCCTTTCAATAATCTTAGATTTCCTTCTGGTCAAGCTCACTTCTCCTCCTAGATCATGATTTCCTTCCCTTTATGAAGAGGATGACTGATCTCTCAGGGGAGAAGGTTAGGAGAGTATGGTAAGGCCATGCGTGTCTTGATACAAGTCCAAACAAGGGCCAGTGGTCTAAAAAGAAGCAGTCAACTGACATCGGAAGTGACGCAGAGGTCTGGTCCAAATATTTGCTAGATAATCTCAGTATTAACCAAATAGCAACCAGTGGCTCTGGTGGGCCAGCCAGAGAGCTGGTGACTTCCTGAACATATGGTAGGTCATCAGCAATGAACGTGGGTGCCACACAACAAGGGCTGGCTACTATCAATATTTGCTGTGGGCTATCACAGCCATAGTAGCCTGAATGAAATTCACACCCTGTTTCCTCTCAAGGGCTGGGCCGTCCATATTTGCTTGTTGGTTGGTCTCTTTTCCAATAACACGAAAAGCTTCCTGAAGTTTAATTTAATTTGTCACAATAACGACGACGAATATAGACTTGAGATAATATATGAGGCTCCGGTTCGAGCTCAATGACCATCTTGAAATATATTACCTTAGACAAATATTTACATGGGTAGATATGTTAAACTGATTTCAATAAAGGGAGCTAATAGCTATAGCTTATGGGCAGCAGCTAACATGTGTCAGATTCTTCAGATGACATCTCATTAAAGCTCCAAAATATGTCACATGACATAACATGATCTTATTATTTTCTTAATGGAAATTAGGGAGACAAGAGTTTCTGAAACTTACTCATATTTGTAGAAATAGAACCAAGTTTTGCATACATGTTGATTAGTCTTAGAGCTGTGAGTCCCCCCGCCTCCCTGCCCCATTAATTTGGCCGACTGGAACACAGTCTTTTTGAGAACAAGAAAGATATGCAGTTCCACAATTTCAAGGTAAATCTCCTCATTGCCAACAGTCTTTTGAGATACAAAGAGCACACCTATTTCTTAGTGAGGCCTCTCGGAGCTTCTGGGTTGCAGACATCACCCTTAACAGTCCTTTCTCTCATTCACTCATCCCATTGTATGGTCCTCTGCGCAGTTCCCCAGGAGTCACCAGGAGACAGAAACTCTGATTGGCTCTGCCAGCCACTTATTGTTTTCCATTTTTTCACCACTGTGGAGTCTTAAGGCCGTCTCCTATAGACGATCTCGCCGCGTCTATTGTCTCTGCAGACTTTCCCACCGCCTCAGGACCACGTGCCCCATCGCTTATTGTGGTGCTGTTGGCTCGGCCTCAAGGACAGAGACCTGGAGCCAGCTGACAAGGTTGCTTGTGTCACTTCTTCTAAGGCCACAAGCCATGCTTTTGGTTCCCAATACTTTTGAATACTCTTCTTTCACCATCTCTCCTTCAGTTTAGCCACATGCTCTCCCAGGCTCCCAGCAGCAGATTTTCCAGCAGACAGTTTTGGCTTATGGCCAATCCCTGTCTCTGCCTGGATGACCTCAGTTACCAAGTCAACATGGTACTTAATGAATGTTGCTATGCTGCCCCCTGGCGGACAGGGGGAAACAGAGCGGATTCCTGCCTCATTAAAGAACCATTTAGATCCTCTCTCCTACTCCTGTCTCCTGCTTCCTAAATGGAAAGATTCAAACATTTCGCCAACTCAGGACCAGCAGCACTATGGAAAAGCAGTGTGACCTGCTATAGTCTAGTTTCCAAGGTTTGATTTGTTATTGGTAAAATGGAGACGGCGCAATGGGAATTGATGTTTTTTATGTTTATCTGAACCTCCATCCTTCAGTTTGTCTGGGGTCCAGATGCTTTGTAAGTCTGCCTTGAGGGCTCTGTACCAAGGCTGATGAAGGTCTTGTTCTTTCCAAACATACTTCTGGTTAGGCGTGGTCTGGAGCACTGTCCCGGGAGCTCATTTTCTATTTTTAGTTCAGTCAGGTCTGTGGTAGCTTGTGAGTTTGCACAAGGTTGCGGTACTCTGCAATTCCTGTATGTGAGAAGTTGTGCTATCAGCATGGAGAGTGTAAATGGGCATAAGCGGTATCTAGTGTGGCTAGTGTAAGATAGGTCAGGGATTCGGGACATTGGAGGACATCGTAAGGGCTCGTGGCTAAACGTGCCAGATGAGCTGATCCTAAGAAACAGACTGAGCGGGCACTTCTCCTCAGTCCAGTGAGACTTTAGTCAAAGCTGGAACTCAGGCTCCTCCAGAGAAAAGACCCAACAAGAGAGTTACAGATATGCAAGAGAGGATTTATTAGGAGAATTGGATCAAAAGTTTGAGGCAAAGTGGCCACAGGGTCTGCCTTCTAGAGCCAGAAAAGCAGAGAACTTCTGTATCACAACAGTCCAAAGCTGACGTCCTGACAACTGGGTGTGGTGGGAGGTTGTGCAAGTCCCCGAGTCAGAAATCGGAGAACAAATTGGGTGGTCCTTAAGGCAGCTAGATGAGTGTGACAATTTCAACTTGTGAAACTCCACTCTCTCCAGATCCATCCCCACAGGGATACTCAGAAGTCATGATTGAGTAGCTACCTGTACACCCCTTAATCAGACCAGGTTTGCATCTAAAATCAACTCTCTCAGTTAGTAAATCCAGGAGAGTCCTGTGTGGTTGGCTGCAGGGAAACTCTCTCTGAGCCTATCACAGCAGGCAAGATCTCAGATCTGGCAGGTTTCCTTCACTCTCTTATTCCATGCCTGGCATGTAAGCCGACAGCCAGGCCCTGCTCTTCCAGATCTGATTTTTTATAAAGCCCTTACTTTGTTCAAATCCTTAGTCCTCAACCAGCAGCTCCAACCACCTCCCCACCCCAAGCTACTCTCCAGAGGCTCATTCTTCCAGCCCGTGTCATTATGATTTGTCATCTTCAAAAAAAAATTACAATCCTTGCTCTATATTTCATTTCCATTTCCTTTATCCATCACGAACATCATTATCACCACTGTAAAAAAATTTCATTGAGGAGTTATCATGTGTCAAGAACAGATTCATTACTTTATTTGCACAGATTGTGGGTGTGTGTTTACACATGGTGGTGGCGGGAGTCTGTTTATCATCCCTATTTTGCAGATGACTAAAGCAAGGGCTTCTGGGTTTTGAGCAAGTTCCCAGAGCTAGTAAGGGGTATAGCGGAGACTTGGCCTTGGATTTATCTGATAGATTCTGTTCCCTCTTTGAGAACATGTGTGCTGGAAGTGGAGAAGAAGAGACCTATGTGTTCTGCATTCCCAAGATTCTTTCCTGTGGAGCTGAGATGGCATGAGCCAAGTCTAGGTGGAGTATGATGCTCTCTACGAATCCATAAAGTACCTCATCCTTCTAACTCATAATAATATAATGAAATGACAAACCAAACAAACAGCACAGTTCACAACACTAGGTATCTGACAAAGCTTCACTTACCCCCTTCTCTGTCCTCCATAAGCTCCCTTTGCTTTTCGTCATACTGTTTGGGGGAACTGATGTAGGTTCTAATAATGACACATCCTGTTCAGAGCGGCAGAGTGGTTTTTTTCTTCAGGCCACACAGCAGATGCTTGTATTCACATGCCACCTAACACCGTGGCAGGCCACCGCTTTGCTACTGTAACTCTTGTGGTGCTAGAGTAAACCATTGCGTCTGAAGTTCTTTACTTCTTTATGGTTGCTTCCAACCTGTTCCTTAGTAGTGCTTTGGTGTCAAGCCTTGATACCTGTGCTTGAAAGATTTTTATCTCCATAGTTACAAGGCAGAAGATGCAAGACAGAAATGAGAATGAGTTAGGAGACTATCTGCTTTAGTGAATTTCAAACATGGCTCAGGAGTAAAATATTATCTTCCAGAAGACATCTTTTTTTTAAAGGCTATATAATACATACAGCCTTAGCATTTTTAAATAATAGATTGCATAATATGTATAGTCTAGAAGATACTTATCTAGGGTATGCAGTTGTAATTTAACTGCCGTGTGAGTGTGTGTATGTGTGTGTGTGCGTGCATCTGTGTGTAAATGATCAGTGTAAAATATATTGTTTAAAAGGTTACCATGGCCAAACACTGTCAAACACTGTCTGGACACAGGGATTAGATATTGACATCTCAGGCTTCTCTGGCTGAGAACTGTGCTCTAAGAAGACACACTCTCCTATTTCTCTCTGACTTTTAAGTCTTGGCATTATGTGGTATTTAGGCAGAATGTACCATTAAGAAATGAAAGACAAGAAACTCCAAGTCCAGGGACAGGAGTGGCTTCTTTGAGACAGGTGGTAAAGGCAAAACCCTGAGCTTGGGTCTACCTGGCTCTTTCCCTGGGGTAAGATGTCCAAGCACAGGATATAGAGATGAAGTCAGCAGCGAGAAATAATGCTGTATGAGAAATATGCCGCATAAGAAATAATGTGCATGAACTCTGCCAATGATAGGGCCATAGCTGCGTCTGAGGAACATGCTTTGCCTGGCAAGCCAGAAACAGAGATGAAGTCATAGCTAAGAGTCAGTGGAAGAACTCACACTGGAAGAAGGGCTACCTTAGGGCGGGACTCATAAAGACTGTAAACCTGGAAAATCACCTTTGGGGGAAAGTAGGAAAACTCTACAGATATACAAGGCAGAGTCATAGCCAGTAAAAGCACTCCGTGTATGTGTTCTTATTACTGAGAGATACAGGCACCATGCTTGCTTCTCTCCTCTGTGCAAACTGAGGCTGCAAGAGCCGATGATGAATATGTCAGGTCATTAGGATGTGCTAGAGTCTGAGCAGTGGACTTTCAGCAAGACTCACAGTTGTGCCTCTTGTAGCTTTTGGCAGTACAAGACGTTGTAAGCAGGGCATGGAATGAAGTTACAGCCAGTCTGTACTTTGCTGCCTGGAAAAGAATGGGGTAAAGACAGCAAGAGTAGGGGATAGAGGGGAGGGAAAAGATAAAGGCTTCTGTGACCAGTAGCCTCAATTGATTGTGCGTGTATTCTCTGATGTTTCTTGGTACACATTCTAAAGACATTTAACTGTGGCCATTCGTGTAGAGCCCTGTCATAGTTGGGTTTTTCTATTGCTGTGGTAAAACACAGGAAAGGGTTCAAACATGGCAGAATCCTGGAGTCATGAGCTGTTGCAGAAAGGACAGGAGGGCAATGTTCACCTGCATGCTCAGCTTGTTTTCTTATAGAACTCAGGATCATCAGCCCAGGGATGGCACTACTCAGTAAGTTAGGAAAATTCCATGCAGGCTTGCCTACAGCCTGTCTTATGGAGGCATTATTCTTAAACAAGGTTCTCTCCTTTCATATGACTTTAGCTTTTGTCAAGTTGACACGAATCTAGCCAGCACAACTGATCCCTAGTCAACTTGACAATAAACATGTCATTGTTGATCCACCACATTTCCTTTCTTGTTCATCCCAAGATCGCACAGCAATAATGATATCACATGACATAAAACACTTTACAAACTTAGAAACTCCTGCAGCCTTACCAATTCACTTTAAAAGTTGTCTCTTTAAAAATATACAGTCTCTTATAAAATCCAAATTCTCTCTGCAAAAATCCTCAAATCTCCTTTTTAAAAAAGATTAAAGTCTCTCAACTGTGGGATCCTGTAAAATAAAAAATAAAGAACCTTTTTTTTTAACTGTAAAGGGGAAGAATCAGGGAGCAGTTACAGTCTGAACGGAACAGAAAACCAAACAGTGTAGACCACACAATGTCAATGTCTGGGATCTACTCGTGATCTTCTGTGTTTCTCCAAAGTGCTTGGCTCTCTTCTCCATCTATGCTCTCTGTAGCACACAAAGCTTGTCTTCTAGGCTCCAGCTGGCTCCACGCCACTGCTGCTCCTATTTTGGATGGTCATCCCATGGTACTGGCATTTCCAAAATGCTGGGGTCCTTTGCTGCAACTGGGCTACACTTTCATCAATAGCCTCTCTTAGGGTTTTGCATGGGGCCAAGCCTCAACTTCTCTGCATGACCCTTTAATCCTGGGCCCTCTGAGGCTGCGCCTTCCCCCAATGGCCCTTCCTAGCTTCTCACAGTGCCAAGCCTCAGGAGCTCTCTACGACCCCTTCATGACTTCAAAACCAGTCCAACCTGGATGACTGCTATACTACAAGTTTACACCTTGGCTGTGTCTGGTGGGCTGACTCTCAGAATATACTTTCCAAAATATTTCTCCTCGGTGATGCTGATCTCTTCATCACTGCTAATTTCTTAGCCCCAGCTGACCAGCACTGAGTATCCCAGCAAACCAAAAGTTTCATTTAAATAGTTCTGGTACCTTGTTAATCACAGCTGATTCTTTGGCACCAGCTGACGGGAACTACAGACTCTTCACACAAAAAACCCTGTGGAGCTTTGCCTCCCTCTCCACAGGCCAGGCCTCCACTCTGTGCACTGCTGTCAACATTCTTTTTCCCAAGCTTCAGCACGACAGTTCACTGAGGTCTCAACACTCAATGGCTTTCCTAGCCCTGAGTTCCAAAGTCCTTCCACCACCCCCCCCCAAAAAAAAAACCCAACACGGTTAAGTCAGTTGCAGCAATACCCCCATTATCCTTGTATGAACTTGTCTTAGTCAGGGTTTCTGTTGCTGCCATGAAACAACATGAGTGAAAAGGAAGTTGGAGAAAAAGGGGTTGATTTGGCTCACACTTCCACATCACTGCTCACCATCGAAGGAACTTAGGACAGGAGCTCAAACAGGCAGGAACTTGGAGGCCAGAGCTGATGCAGAGGCTATAGATGGGTGCTGCTTTCTGTCTTGCTCTTTATGGCTCACTGAAACTGCTTTCTTACGGAACTCAGGACCATCAGCCCAGACGTGGCACTATCCACAGTGGGCTGGGCCCTCCTCTATCTATTACTAGTTAAGAAAATGCTCTACAGGGTGGCCCACAGCCCGATCTTATGGAGGCATTTTCTCAAGTGAGGTTTCCTCCTCTCAGATAGTTCATGTCAAGTTGACATAAATCGAGCCGACCCTAGCCTCCTGCCCACTGTGCCCCTCTAAGAACAAAGGTAGCTTCATTTGCTATGATACCCTCCTCAAAGAAGGTGATCTGTAGACGGAGGGGCTTAATACCAGGGACCCTGTTGCACAGGATGCTTTTCTACAAGGAAGATGCTCCATTTCCATTTTACAAGTGGGAATGAGATAATGAGATACCTNAGGAGAAGGAGAAGGAGAAGGAGAAGGAGAAGGAGAAGGAGAAGGAGAAGGAGAAGGAGAAGGAGTCTACAGAGGTGAGCTGGGTAGTTCTGGAGACATTGCCCAGCTTTCCAGCAGCCTGCCAGACTCTGAACCCAGAGTGCAGAGTCTCATTAGCATTCAGAGGGGGAGTAACCATGGGGGACACATCCCAAGCACTAGGAAGAGACAGGCTGTGTTTTAATTATGACCTGGACTTTTGAACAAATCCTATTCTCTGCTTCTCTGAGCCTCAGAGAAAACAACTTGTGGGAGGCTGTGCAGTCGGCAGCTGGGTCCACAGTGGTACCGGTACAGCTGTGTACACATCTGGCACCCAGGTGGTAGATGGCATGCTCCTCTTCTCGAATTGCTCTTGAAGGTTACAAGAGACAAGGGAATAAGGTGCAGCTGACATGGTTTGGCTCCAGGGAGTGAGAACGGAAGGAACAAGGCTTGCCGGGCTCTCCTGGCCTGCAGTCCTCCAGGGAACTTGGCCACTTCAGGATTTGAGCCTAGATGACTACTTTCACTTCGTCCAGTGCTCCTGAGTCAACATGGCAGACTGTCTTTGTTATGCCCACTCCAGCCCTCTCTTCTTTAACATGGGGGGGGGGGAATTTATGGAGTGAGGGACAAATTTAACAGGAAAGAAAAAGGGGGAGAAGATGAATAGGGTAGGAGTCAGACAAGCACAGATGCTACCACCCGCTGCGGAAGCTCCTTAAGTGTTTGTTGACTCCCTGGGAACCTCTTGCCCCGAGTCTGTTTTAACAGTCCATTTCAGGGGATGGGGAAAAGAAGCAAGGCGTGGGGACAAAGGGTCTTTGACTGGCTACTGGAAAAGCATTGATTACTTTGCTCAGGTTGGCAAACAGAGACCAGGGACTTGGGAGGCCAAGGGAGGAGCTAGGGTAGACTTTCTACACAGCGCGTGGCATCTAGCAAGGGAGAGGGTGTGAAAGAAAATATTGGAGGGACTCCAGTAATAAGTCGGGAAACCCGCAGTGGGCAGCAGGAGGAAGGGAGGGGGAGGGGAGAGGCTTCTGGTCCTTGCAGTTCTGCGTGTGGAGCTTATTAGTAGTGAAAAGGCAACACCAGCCATTGGATGCGTCCTCAGTGTTATCCTCCATCACAGAGTGTGAGAGATGGGGAGGGGGCATGTAAAGTGAGTTGCTTCACAGGGGCTGAGGGATGGACATGGGAGCTCACAGCTTAGACTGTAGGCCATACAGCACACTCCTTCCAATCCTGCAGATGGCATCCTGTCCTGGGAGGCTGTCTGTGGGTGGCTCCAGGATCCATGGCAGGTGACCTCGGTCTCTTTTTCAAGCTTTGGCTTCCTCCTCTCAAAGCTTCAGTGTATTCCCTCTCTCCAGTGCCAGTCTGTGTGTCACGCCTCCCTGGGAGCCTCCTTTGCATTCCACCCTCAAATTGTTCCTGTCTTCAGCAAGCTTCTAAGACAACCACACTGTGTGAGGGTATTGCTGTATAACCCAAAGGGTACCATTTTATGGTTGGGAAGCGATTGACTATTCTAATTCCTTATGCATGCTCCGGCTCCATGTTATAATATTTTGTAGCCACCACGGGACATCTCTGCATTGTTCTTTTAATTTTTTTTTTTAGTGCCACTATGGCACACACATGGGGGTCAGAGGTCACCTTTATGAAGTCAGTTTTCCCCTTACATCTTTAAGTGGGCCTCAGGATTCAAATTCAGGTTGTCAGGTTTGCATGGCAGGGACCTTTATCCACCCCGCATGGCAAGGACCTTTATTCACCCTGCCATCTTCCTAGTCTGACTTATGTTCTTGCACAAGCAGATGAGCTCCAAATGGTGGAGGATTTGTCTTGCATACTGTTGAGTCTACAGCAATCATAAACACACACACACACACACACACACACACACACACACACAGAGAGAGAGAGAGAGAGAGAGAGAGAGAGAGAGAGAGAGAGAGGAGGCGTGGTTTCTATTTCTTTCCTCTCTGTTCAATCAGAGTGGATAGTGTATCACAGTCAGTGCAGTGGATGCTTCTAAATTAATGAAAACAAGAGAATGAAAAGAAGAAAGAGTGACTGACATATGAACAAGCAAAGAGATAGGACTGGCCCCACGTAGGCCAACGTGGTAGTTGGCTTGGCTATAGGAAAACAGTCTTCTGTTGTTTATGTTTCCATCATTCCTGCCAAAGTGGGTCAAATTAGCAGAACACATTGGCATGATCTCCCTAAATATACTTTGTATCTGCTTGTATTTGTCTTTGTGAAGAAGGGGGCAGTGCCAGTTTTATGCTCTGCCCTCTCCTTGCTGCCCTTCTTATATCTATCCGTTCCTCTGGGATGCAGGGTTAAGCAGAGAACGTTTTGTAAAGACTCCTTCTGCCCCTGCGATCATGTGACTAGTTTAAAAAAGAAAATAGCTCTTTCTTTTGAAAGTAGTAAAATAAATGCTATAATGAATGAATATCACAGACATGTTAAGATGTTTATGTGCCTGTGCCACAGTGTTTACAAATGCAATTATAATCTCATCAGATAAATTAAAAGTGAAAAAAATAGATATTTAAATTTTTGGGCGTCCACTAATCAGCCTTAGCTGTCATGGATCGAGAAAGACCAGAAAGGCACCGAATACCCTGAATCTGAAATCTGCTCCAGTACAAACATTCCTGTCCCAGGGTTGAAGGTCTTCTAGCTGTTGACTGGCAGGGAGACCTCATCGCTTTTATTTCTCTCCCTCTTGTAGACTGTTTGCTGTCAAATGTGGGGGCTGCTTCGAGGCCATTGCGCCCAATGAGTTTGTCATGCGTGCCCAGAAGAGCGTGTACCACCTGAGCTGCTTCTGCTGCTGCGTCTGTGAGCGACAGCTGCAGAAGGGTGATGAGTTTGTCCTGAAGGAGGGCCAGCTGCTCTGCAAAGGGGACTATGAGAAAGAACGGGAGCTGCTGAGCCTGGTGAGCCCTGCAGCCTCAGACTCAGGTGAGTGACTTGTGGTGGGTGGGGGACCTCCATGGGATGCATCCTAGATCTATGGCAAGACAATTCTCTGCATTTAAAGAACTTCCTTTTCAAGCTCACACACAGCTTTAAGCAGTGTCTTACTGTGATGATGATGATGATGATGATGATGATGATGATGATGATGATGCATGAGAAATCATGTCTAATTTTCATGGCATACAACCTGTCTCGGAGTTAACAGGCGTGATTGCTTGAGGCTAGAGTCTGTTGATCTCAGTCAACTGAGCTTAGCTCTCAGCCTAGGTCAGGTTCAGGTCTTCTGTGATTCGCTCTGGGGTTCAGGTTAGAGGAGCAGTAGCTGAAAGGGATGGGCCCCTGCCAGTCACAAAAGGCATGCCCGACTACACAGGCACACTTCAAATCTCCGCTGCCATCACGTTTGCTAATATCCCATTAGCTGAGACGTATTACAAGCTTAAACCTCTGGAGTGGGGAATTGCACTTCATGCAGCTTGAAGACTTGCTGGCTAGGCTTCCATAAGATAGAGAAATAGACTATTATCTATGGAGATGGGGAATTGAACCAGCCATTCAGTCTACTGCCATCACTGAATCTCTCTGAGCAAAGTTTGCTCGTCTGCCTGACGGGAGTGCTGGGATCTGCCTGAGGTTTTGTGACTTCCATCATAAAGGAGCTAGAATATTTTTGTTCTTTCTCTTCCTCACCCACCAGCCTTCTCTCATGGTGACTTCAGAGGAAGTAAGAGGTAGGAGATACAGAGGAGATGCAAAGATTTCACAGAGCACGTTCCAGCGGGCCAGTTAATTCTGTGCTTGTAAATGAAGCTCTTCAGGATGATGGCTCCACAGGGCAGAGGTTGTCCTCGCCTAGGAGTCTGTGTGATGAAGCCGTGGCTGGTGTTCCTGTGACTTTGCCCATTACCATGGTTTCATTTTATTCCCAGCCTGTAATGTACTCATCAGATGGCTCAAAGGCTAAAGTGTCACACAAGTGTGAGGGCTAGAGTTTTGTTCCCCAGAACCTATGTAAATGCTGGTTGGGGACAATGACCTACCTGTAGTCATAACCTTGAGGATGGAGACAGGATCTCCAGCGCAAGCAGACTAGCAAGACTAACAACATCGTGAGCTCTGGGTTTGACTGAGAAACCCTGACTCAGTGAGTAAGGTGGAAGAGTGGTAATTGTGAGAATCAACCTTGGGCATCCACATGCACTTGAACCCATGTACACACATACTGGTATCACATATTCACACTCACAGAGACACCATACACACACACACTCACACTCACACACACACTCATAAACAAGCACTGCAAAACTCATCACAGATTTTTAGAGCTGAAAGAGACAAGAATCTCCCAGAACCACCCTCTTTCTCAGATACTGAGAGCAGTAAGTAAGATAGCTATTTCTTAAGTACTTGTTGAGTTAATGATCTTCTGTCCTGTCATTTTTATGTTTTTGTGTGTGCACATGTGAAGATCAGAGATCAGCCTTGAGTGTCATTCCCCAGGAGCTACACACCTTCTTTTCAGAAGCCCTCTTTCTCTCTCTTCCTCCTATTTTCTCATTTTCCTTTATTGTTGGTGTGTGTGTGTGTGTGTGTGTGTGTGTGTGTGTGTGTGTGTGTGTGTGTGTTAGGGTTGGGGCATGTGTTTGTTAGTAGAGTGTGTGTGTGTTGATTGTTGGGCATCTTCTCAATCGCTCTCTACCTTATTTTTTGAGGCAGGGTCTCCCAGTGAACCTGGAATTTGCCAGCTCAGTTAGATTGGCCTGAGAGCAAGTTCTTTACCTTGGCACTGGGGTTAGAGTTGTTCATTGCCACTCCTGGATTTTACATGGTTCCTGGGGAATTTGATCAGGTCCCTATGCTTATGTGACAATTACTTTCCTGACTGAGCCTTCTCCCAAGACTTCCTGATCTTTTGAGACAGGGTCTTACTATGGAGTGCAGGCTAACTTCGAGCTAGCAACCTTTCTTCCTTAAGTTCTCAAGTTCTAGGTGTACAGGAGTGACTCATCACACACAGCTGAATGCTCTTTCTGATGTGGCCCAGTCTTTTTTATCCTGGCCCCAGCTTTGCCAATAGTCCCCAAGGCAGCCTCTGTAGTCTTCAGATGCCATTCAAAGCCAGGGGTAGACCATTTTGGCTTAATGGGTGGTGACAAATGCTCAGCGTCTCTAGGACCCCCTCCGCTACGAGGACTTCGGGCCTGAGCGCTTTTCCTTCAGCAGGACACAAGAGGATCATTGGCAGGCATCTTGGAGGTCATGTGGCTCACGTTCCCATCAGATGTTACATCGGCTTCTGCTAAAGCATTTGAGCCACAGGGAGCATGGATGTAAGGAAAGAGGGTGGTGTGCATTTCCTGCTTACTCCAGATGTGTTGGGGCTCTTCCCCAAAGCCTCTCCCTTCAGTTCTGACAATCGCCGGCCTGGAGATAATATTCGGTGGAAGGCTAGGTCTCGTATGAGTACCTGACTACTTTCGATGCCAGTGACAAGTTGCAGATTGTCATCTGTGTTTCTGAACTAGCAGGCGATACACTGGTGTTCCCAGGACACCCTCCTCCTGCAGCTCAATTAATTTGTTAAAGTGCGTGATAGAACTCAGGAAAACATTTCACTTATGCTCCGCCATTTTTTTAAATAAAGGAATTTCAAAGGTACCAATGGCAGATAAAGAGATACGCAGGGTAAGGTGTCTGCGAAAGGTCCCAGAGCTCCTATAATCCCCTTAAGTGCACCAGCTTCCATTTATCTCCATGCATCCAGCTCTCAGAAAGTTATCTCAACCCTGTTCTTTTGGGTTTTTAGTAGAGTTTTATTACAGAGGCACATTTTACTAATTAGACACTCATGACCAACTCAACCTTCAGCTTCTCTGCCCTGCTTGAGGGTGAAGGTGTGGCTGAACAGACTAACCATTTAATCTTACTTTGGTATCTCTAGTGGTCAGACTCTGTTCTACAGCTATCTAGGACCCACCCCCACGCACCAGTTATCTCATTAGTATGCACAAGCTGATCTTACCAGTGGCAACTTGAAGGAGCCCTTTACCGTGAAACTGGGTGTAGAACATCCTACATCATCACCAGAACTCTCGACCTTCCCTTCTGAAGTAGATTGTCAGATGGTTCATGTTGGGTTTTAACATCCACCTCAGTCCCCGTCTCACCCCAAACCTAGGTCCTGGTTTTGCTTTTAGAAGCCACACAGTAGGAGTCCATTCCTCTACCCTTGCTAGATAGAAACCCTCACAGGTCTAGGAAACACTGAACCCTTTCTTAGTTTCTCCCTAAACTTTCTAGTAGCCTTTCTAGTAGATGGGCGGGGCGGGGGGGGGGGAAATGTTCTGATCTATCTGTGAAAATAAAAAGGTACAACCATGAAGGGGGTGTGAGTTTTCCATGTGAGGTATGGGTAGAACATTGTTATTGTTACTGTCTGAGTTGGGTATCATATTCTATTTATGTACTCACAATTTTATTAGCCTTTTGGCCTGGGAGTGGAGGCAGGGGCTGCTGGCTCCTGACACCTGATGGTGGACAACTGTGGCACCTCGCTGGTCCGGGTGGTATTCTCGATTTTCTCTCCTTGTCTTCCATTTTCTTTTCAAATGCGAGATCACCTGAGTTTTATATGCAGCCTTGTTTAGAGCTTGAATTAAAATCGGCAGCACAGTTGAAGGTGAGCCATGTTCCTGTACACATCCAGCTTTCCCATATGGTAACATTGCACATAACTGCGAAAAAATGATGATGGTGACCCAGCAAGGACACTGCCAACTCTAGCCTTTGTTTGATTCCAAAGACTTTCCCTACAGTCTTCATTCATTTAAGAGTTCAGTGTAGGTGCCACGCTGCATTGCACTACGGTATAGGTGATTTTAAAGCAAAACAGCCCCCCCCCCACCCCCGCCTTTCATTCCTTGATTACAGGAGAATGTCTGGTTTGGATTTTATACATATTTTGTTTATTTAAGCAGTATTTTCTTCTTGCCTTTTTATTTCCTTGTTTTTTTGTGTCTCTGGCCACGGAATCTAACTATATTTTGTCTTCCCTATTTTGGGGTTCATCTGTGTTTTTGAAGGCAGGCTATTTAGACTATGCCTGGGCCTCAGCCCCCACCCCCGCTGGGATGGGGCTCTTTCAGCTGATCTGCTAGTGTAGAGGGATTTTCCCATGAGGCCCATCCTGGGACCCCTGTCTTTGAAGTGCACTTTATGTTTTATGGGATGGTGTAGCAGCTTCCCGGCCTGCACTGAGGAGCCCCTCTGTCCCTGTGTTCTGCATCCACCTGCGCATCATGACCTGGCATGCCACAGGCATGTGATCATGTATGCTTCTTGTTTGAACTCATTGTCTGTTATTGTTTGTATTCATCTTTGGGGCCAAGAACCACAAATCATGGGAGTTGTAAAGTGGGTTCCTTACACCCAGTGTGTGTTCGTCCTTTTTCTTTCTGATTTTTCTTGGTATGGGGGATGTTGCTGTGTCTTAGATTCCAGATGCCTGCCACAAATCTCCTTGTCTAATGCTCCATCTTTCCTCTTCTCAGTCATGTTTGTCAACGCTAGTACCTAGGCAATCTTTTATAGTTTATTAAATTGATGCTTTTCACTTATTATTCTCTCTCTCTCTCTCTCTCTCTCTCTCTCTCTCTCTCTCTCTCTCTGTGGTGTGTGTTTGTGTGTGTGTGTGTGTGTGTGTGTGTGTGTGTGTGTGTGTTTGTGTGTGTGTGTGCACCCACAGCACATATGTAAAGGTCATAGAACAATCTAGTGGCGGCTGTTCTCTCCTTCTACCTTCATGTAGAGGTCAAATTCAGATCGGCAGGCTTGTACGGCAAGCTGAGGATTGCTGGCTCTGTCCTCGTTTGCATCCGCAGCACTTGGGGTGGTATTGTCATTCTACAATGTAGCAGCACACTTCTTTTAACCCATGTGGGGCCAATCTTATTCCCTAGTAAAGCTGACTTATGAGCAGCAGTTACCTCATAATCTCTGGAAAATTCCATCAAGTTGTTCTTAGTTCATTTTATAATGTTAAATATGAAAGAATAGCAGTAGGAGGAAATCTTGCTGTTAGACAGGTTCAGGAAGGAAGCTAGCCCTACGCTCAGAAGCAATGTGATCTTGACCCAGTTACCTTCCCCTGTTAAGACTATATTCATTCACTAATCAGTAAAAAGGGGCTATCATGCCACCCGTTGGGCTGCTTTTAGAGTGAAAAGAGAGAATGCAGATCAAGGCATGAAACTTGATGGGTGTCAACTGAATGGCAGTTTCTGTTGCCATCTCTTGGTGAGGTGGTTATGGACTTCTGGGTGTCGCATGGTTTCTGCACTCGCTTTGCAGAAGAGCCACCATTTCACAGATATCTCCTCATCCCTCGTCTTTGCCCTTATATTTCTCATGCCCCCTAAGAGCTGGCAGAAGGCACCTCAGGGTGGTACAGAGGGCTTGTCATTTGGGGCAGTAGGGGTGCACGAATTGGAGATGCCTGGTGTTCTACTACAAACTTGTGTGTGTCTCAGAAGCAATCTTTAGTTTTAGAACGTTCTGGCTGGTATCATATCCTGGAAAGTCAATGTAAAAAAAAAAATCTCTCTGAGGCTGATTAAAATCTAACAAAGAGTGGAAGAAATCTACCAATGTTTATTGTTTTTCTGTAAAAGGTTAAGAGATTGAGATTCAGATTCATTATTATCTGAACTTCTTTGCATGCCCAATATTACCTTATTCCTAAGCACCATCCTTCCTGCATAAAGCTACACTGGTGTGTATCTCTCTGAGGTTCTTGGTCTGACCCAGTGGTGTGTCTCCACAGCTCAGAAGTGGGTTAGATTCCTGTCCTGAAAGGCCACGAGACTTGTTAGCTCTGTTAGTGTATGTGCTGCAGGCCTGAGGCCCATGTCGCTTCTTCTAGCCCTCAGTAAATCTGTTAGCATGGCCCTCAGACCTGCTGTTTTTCGAGATTTCCTTCCAGCCCTCACTGGACTTCCATTAAGCATATTTTTTTTTTAACAGACTTCCCCACTATGTCAGTCTCTAGATTATTAGCTGCAGAAAACCAAAAGCCAAGGAGACACAGATTCCCAAGAAGCACAGCTGAGGAGACATCTCAAAGTTAACATAATCACATCAGAATATATTGTGATATAAAAGGGCTGAGAGATGGGCAAAGAGACATCACTATGAAAATCTTGTCACTCTTTTTAATAAGCAAAAGGGTTACTCATTAAAAAATCAAGAGCAGTTACTACGAGAACTACAATAAACATTATATTGGTGAAAATGTATTTAAATCATATTTTGTATGTTCCTTACATAAACATTTAACCAAACTTCAGTAGAGTAGTAATCACCTTTTATCAGGAAACACACACACACACACACACACACACACCACACCACACCACACCACACACACATACACACTCATCTCTCTTCCAAACTTAGATAATTCACTGCTTGCCTTACATGTTGATCTAAGTGTTTTAATTCTAATATTAGCATACTGTGTCAATTTAACACATTTTGGATAGTTGGTGGTCTGATGTTTGGGAAATATTGCTTCAAAGTGCAGTTGCCTACAGATCTGTGCCCAGGTTTGGGAACTGATAGAAATTCCCGAAATTTTAGGCTAACAAATATATTCTAGTCATATGCTGTGTGCTAAGAGGCAAGAGACAGGATGTCTCATCTTGCAGATTTCTGTACAGTGTTCATCACAGAGTAAACATGCATTCTCTTTCATTGTTTTGTGGTTGCTAGTATTGTCAAAGACACACAAAAAGCATGAGTTTATAGCATGACTCCACAGATCTTCCCAGACTCAGTTTGTTTTATTAACTAACAGTTCTGACTGGTAGGCAAGAAGCAATTATAATTGCTGGGCCCTTTAGGTTGTTTTCAAAGTCAACAGTTATGTTTCTTGCTGGAATTAGCCGTATACTTCACTAGGAGAATTATTTGTTGTTCCCCATCTAAGGCTTAAAATGTGTTTTCTTAGTGGAACCTTCTCTGTTAGTATATTTGTTTTGTCTTTATAACATAGAAGGAGGAGTGAAAACTTAGGATACTTGAGTCAGGGATAAGCTGGAATAAGAACTTAATTCTACCAATTACCAAGTCCGGACACTTGATACTGAAACAGAGGGCTTCGGCCCTCTCTGTAATTAGAAGTTGAGTAGAGTTTATCTTTGGTGCTTAAAAAGTTACAGGCAATGTTCAGATTTAGACAATGCTTATCTCTTTTCCACTGACTGAAACTTGTTTTTAGAAATGTGTTCACACTTAACAATTTTGATTAAAATGAATAATAAAAGTATAAAATTAGTGTAGCTGCCTCAGCATATAAAAATCAGTGTTTATAATTAGTCATTTCCCATGCTCAACTTCTGTAAGTAACAATGGCCACATGTAAAACATATCATTGGGTTTCAGGTAATGATGATGGATTCAGGCATGTTCCTAACTACAGACACCCCTTCCTACAGAAATCATTACCTTAAGTTCTTCACGGGAGTGAAAGAGCCTGGTCTTCCTCTGGAGACAGGGATTAAGGCAGTTCGGTGATTCTTCCCATTCTGCACGGAGGAGGATGAGCAGGAAGTTAGTGAGGCTGGTATCACAACTAGTCACTGAACGAGCCAGTGTTCAAACCTGGGTGATCTAGTTGCAGAGTCTGCCTTGGTTAAGCAGTGTGTGTTGTCCAGTCACCAGAAACATACAGGTCGCCTAAACCAGGCCTCACACTGTCTTCTCACAGTTTACCGACAGCTCCCTGCCTGGCGGCGGTGGTGATCCAGGACTTCACTAAGACTTCCCACCTAAGAGATCCCAACCAAAGCCCCTTGCACATTATTATTAAAGCAGTGAAAAACAGAGCTGATAGGGACCGAGTTCACGCTCCCATTCATCACCAGTCACAAGTCCGCTTTCTGCTTTAACCTATAGCACTTCCATAACACTTAATCCTTGTATGTTTTATGGGGAATCCCCTGTATCAGTAGGCAGCCAGCAAAGATGCCAGATCAACATAACCTTCAGAAATGTAAGGAATTAAAAAGTGTATGAGAAGAACCAGTAGTGATTCGGTTTTGGTTGGGCTTTACGGTTAGTCATGCCACTGGTTCTGTTCTTGTGTTTTATTTGAGGCAGCAGGAAAACATCTTCCCCTCCCCGATCTGAAGCCTTCCAGAGGACTGGTATCAACGGTGTAAGCCATATCCCTCATTAAATGAATAAGGTCTGACAGTGGCCTAAAATCAGTACACCTAACAGGCTTCCACAAGCTGACCCGTAAAAGTCCCCCCTCTTAGGAGACATAAACTCAGAAACACTTTGTGCCTTTATCTCTCCACCTCTCAACTGGGTCCTTTCTGTAGGACTTGGCAGCATGACAAATGAAATGAGGATGACAGTCCCTATACAGGCAGAACAACACATCCCCACGGGTACATGTCCCAGGGTCTCACTTTCTCCCCTCTGTCATAAATGAAAGTCATGGTAAAGTGCAAGAAAGGGCTGCTTTTCTTGTCCTGGCAACCCAGACCCCATATCTACTTTTGAATTCCCAGCCAAGGGAGTTTGAGGTGATCCAGTGGTGCCTTAGAAACTAAGCCAGGTCCCCCAGGCAGTGGAAGGGCCCACATCTCCCTGTGCCTTTGTATCTGTGGCTAAAAAACCTGCCAGTGTCTTTTAAGGATGATAGCAAACTAGTTATGGCTGCTTCTGAATACTGTAGGATTCTATGTGGCAGAAGCAAATGGAATAGAACAGAATTTAAGACCTGTCTAGATAGCAGTGGTGCAAATGCAAAGTTGCACAGTGGAGATACCAAAGGCTTGTCAGGTCTTTTGTTGGATAGGACCAGAAATCTGGATCTTTTAGCGTGTGTGCACGAGGGTGGTATTCCAGGTAAACTGTCCAAATATTCCTCTCAGAAACCTGTGAAAGTAGGCGAGCTGGCTGGGCCGACTCAGCATCTAGTTCACGCAGGAGTCTGATGACTATTCTGTAGAGCAGGGTTTTGGTAGGTATGTGGAGCATATAGAAGCATTTACTTGACTACTGAGAGAGTGTTTTGCAGCACAGACAGTATGACGGGCCAGTTGTTCATGATGGATTGATAACTCTGCCCTTAAGAAGCTTGAGTTCTAGAGGAGGAAGACTGTTACTAACCAAGGCGTTCAGATTATGTGTCGCTCCTCAGCGTAGTCCCCACCCCTTTAAGGCTTTCTCTTATTGTATTTTTAAAGGTGTGTGTGTGTGTGTGTGTGTGTGTGTGTGTGTGTGTGTGTGTGTACACACCTGCAGAGGCTAGGGGAATGTTAGCTCCTAGACCCAGAGTTACAGGTGGTTGGGAGCTGCCTTACTTGGGTGCTAGGAACCAAACTCAGGTCCTCTCCAAGAAAAGCATTGCCCTAAACCACCCAAGCATTCTCCAGATCCTTTGTGTGCCTCTTTTTTCCTTGATGTTGGGTTTCTGTGGGAGGGGCCTTAAGGATTTAATTAGTCTGCTGTGTAGCCTGAGATCCGGGGTTCAGGAACCCCCAGGTGAGCAGGTTGGGTAGGAGAGGAGAGTTGTGAGGCAGAGCTCCAAGGGGTGTCAGAGCTCTAGGAAGCCTTGTTGGGGGCTCCTCAGTTACCTGTTCTTCCCAGTTGAGGTTTGGGGCTGTGCCAGGGAGAGTCTGGAGCTAAGACAGAAGGTGTGGACATTGTCCCTAGAGTCAACAGGTGCAGATGGGGTTGGAAGATGAAGCAAACCAAAGTCTAAGGAGCCAGGTGACATTTGCATTTTGGAAAATGTAACACGTTCTAAAAAAGCATGTCCAAGGCATGATAATATCAAAAAATGCACATCTAATGGTTTGGTATAGTAAGAATGAGCAAAAGAGGTGTGTGTGTGTGCGTGGGGGTGCAATAGGGTAGTGATTGATGCTCTAGCCAGGGACCAACTAGATATTTGATTGATTGGTTGGATAATGACAAAGAGAAAGAAAACAATGTAATTCTGTCCAGAGACACGCGTGTTCCCATTTCCCCTGTGTACTCGATTGGGATTGGCCCCAACCAAGCACACTGAAGCTCCCTTTCCTGATCCTAGGGTGGGAATCTCGTTGCCTTGGCAACTCTCTCCCGCTGTTGCTTAAAACCGTTTGAATTACACCCCTGCCAGGCAGTCACCGGTGGCTTTCTTTTCTTCCCAGCTCATTTTTCCCTGACAGAACCCTGGCTGGAGGCGGCTTCAGTGCGGGCCTTGCCTGGGGAAGCTTTCAGGGCTGCGGGCTGCGGGCTACTGCAGCCCTGCGCATGCATCGCATTCTCCTCTCTTCAAAGGCGCTTTAGAAATGGAAGAGGCCAGGCTGCAGAAACACACCCGGACGGCAGTTTTTATGAGAAAATGCAGATAAAGAGCCCGGCGGTAGGGCCATATGTTCCCCATAATCTCCAAAGCCGTCACTTCAATTAGAGCCTCCCCCGAGTTCTAATGCCCGATCCTGAGTAAACAAGCCGCTCTGAAAGAAGAACTCGATTTCCAATTAAAAGTGTACTAACATTTCTCCCTCCCTTAATTCCCGCCGAGCAAAGCCCCGCGCGGGCGGAGGCGCGGGCTGGGTCGCCGCGAGGTCGTCGGGTCCGCGCCTCCCCGCGCCGCCGCGCCTTCCCAGGTGACGTCAGGCGGGCCCGGGATTAGGGCGCACCCCGCGCTCCCGCGCCGCGCCGCAGACTTAATTAAAAGTAATGCCACGGTAAATCCGCCGGCTCTGGCTGGCGGGGCCGCGCCTTCGGGCCGGCCTGCGATGGGGGTTGGGTGGGGTGGGTGGGGGCAGCTTTCGGAAGCAGGTGCTCTCTCTGTCTCTGTCTCTCTCTCTGTATCTCGTTATTCTGTCTCTCCCTTCCTCCCTTCATTTTCTCTCTCCCTCCCTTCATTTTCTCTCTCCCCCTCTCCCTCTCCCTAACCTTTCCCCTTCCCCTTCCGTCTTCTCCCCCCCCCCACGAGTATTTGTGCGCACGCGCCTGTCTGTGTGTTTGTGCATTTGCTTGATCGCTCGCTTGCTTGCTTTCTTGTTTGCTTGCTGTTATTGGTTAGCAGACGGACATGGCTACCTTCTCTATTCCCCTCTCCACCCAGGCCCTTAGAAATAGGGACACAGGTATACATCCTGTCTGAACCCGGATTTCCTCTTTCCTCCCAGTCTCCTGTGTCCTGTGCCACACATGCCACTTTCTGTAGAGCCTCCCCGTACCCCCGTGCTAAGGGCAGGGATAGATGGAGCCAGGTGTTATTGAAACATCAGTCAGTGGCACCCTCCTGGTATTCTTCTCTTGAGAGCGCTGAATGTGAACATCGCTGTCCTTTCAGCCTCTGCCTCCTGATATTCACGCTGACCGTTTGTTTCTATGGGTGCTTTCTGTTCCGTAGAGCTGCTGGAAAGCTGCTTGGTTTCAGATGGGACAGTGATGGATAGATTAACTTTCTGGCCTACTCTCCACACCATGAAAGAATCAAAGAATTGAAGCTATTATCTGAAAAATCCCAGAAACACCAATAAGCAGAAAATCCTCCACAGATCATTCAAATGCAAATAGCGCCCCTTCTTTCATGAGTTATCTACCGGAGTAATTACTTTAGTTTTCAGTTTGGCCTTGGCGGTGGTAAAGACTTCTGAGACTTGGTCTCACTAAGTCCACCACTGTTTACTCCTTACACTTGTGATTGATGCTAACTAAATTAAATTGAGGCCAGTTCGGCAAACATCTCAGGGCCTGGCTATCTGTTAGATGCTGAGTTAGCTACCAGTGATTACAAGTAGCAGGAAACCCTTGCGTTCCAGGCACAGGGCTCCTTAGTGGACAATTAACTGCATCCAAAATCTTCACCAGTGATCGTAGCGATACATGGTATAATTGATGATACTGGTATGAGCAGCAATTCCCCTTGGTGAGTGTGTACGTGTGTGTGTGTGTGTGTGTGTGTGTGTGTGTGTGTTAGGTGTAAATGACTCCTGGAGCTATTCCAGATATGATGGCACACTCCTGTAATCAGACTACTTTGGGGGGGGGGTAGGAGAAGGGGGTGGAGGCAGAAGAATCAAAAGGTTTTGGTTATATGGCAAGTTCAAGGCCAGCCTGTGTTACATGAGAGCCTGTCTAAAATAACCAACCAAGCAAACCAACACTAACAAAACCCAGGAAAGTGTTCAAGAAGTGCTTCACAATATGGCATTGTGGCAGTTTCTAAGTAGTTGCTTTGCTTCCTTCTAGCTGCTGAAGTCTGTTGTATCTGAGCATTGAAGGAAAGGCTGGATCATGGGGCTCCTTTGGGGGACTGAGCTGCTAGAGCCGGTTACTGGTGAGACTGGTGCTTAAACAGGAAGTGTTCATGTATTGTATTTGAATATATTCTACACCCGACCTTAGCCAAACAATGGAGAAGTGACTGAATACGTTCTGACTGTTGTGGAAAGTCTGAATGGGAGTTTGTCGCAGGGTGGAGTTACTTGGTCAGTTTTTGTAAAAGCGAAGCAGAGAGCATGGATTGGAGTTGGGTGGTGCCCCATGCAAAGAAGGAATAAGCTACTGTAGTGGGAGGAGTGTGTGTGGACCAAAGTGCAGATTAGAGGTTTCAAATAATTAGTTCATTTTCATGCTCAGCCGTATTCACTTCAACGAATCCTTACTACATGCTAGAGACATCATTCTGAGTGGGGCAGGTTACAGCGGTGAGCAGAACAGGTCAAACAAGTGATATCTGGCTTGAACTCTAGAATTGAAATTACCATCAAGTAAAGTCAGGAATGCTCATTCTGAGGTTGACAATCATGTTTCTACAGTGTGCAGATAACGTCATAGTAGAGGGAAAAAAAGCATGTCCAGAAAATAAAGAATCATCTAGGTATTTAATTCAGGTGGGGAGTGTTGAGTGACCTGGTGAATAGTGGATGTCTGGTCTGGTGGGCAGTTGAGCAATTGAACTTAGGGCTCAAAGATGTGTGCATCTCTCTCTCTCTCTCTCTCTCTCTCTCTCTCTCTCTCTCTGCTTCTCTCTGTCTATCTCTCTCTGTGTGTGTGTTTATGACACACATTTAGGATTTATAGAAAAGATGGGAATTTAAAACATGGTAGTGTCTCTACAAGTGTTCCCACAAATCTTATTGTCTGGGTCTGTAGGACTGCAAGAAACATGTTTGCGTGCATGTGTGTGCTTGTGGTTTTCAAAATATGACTTAGGAGAAAAAGTCAGATTCTCCTGGGATCTTGCTAGAAGTCAGACTCGTAGGTATGACCTACTGTAATTGGCAGTGTGTGAGTCGGGCAGTACGCTGCTGCCCTGGGAACTTTTTAAGTTCCTTACTAGAGTGCCCACCAGATACCAGCCACAGAGACTAGCCCAGTCACAAGGGGGGTCCCCTGCACTTCCTAGGGACAGTGTTTATGGGGACTCATCTTGAGCAGCTGTGAGTTATTTTAACTCAGCTGGGGATGATGCAGAGTCAAATTCTCCTCAGGCCTGAAGTGTAAGGAGGGTGGTTCTTAAGCCCTTCTAGTTATTCCCTTACAATGCCTTGACACTATGTGGCTCGCTTCACCATCACCAACACAGTGAACAGCTCAAACTGACTGACTCGTGGTATCCCCGCCGCTATGCAGTGAATAAACGGATATGAGGCAAGCTGGGCACTGGATATGATTTTCACAAAACAGCTTCTGAGATGCCCTTAACCTCTGAGTCTGCAACACACACACACACACACACACACACACACACACACACACACACACTACAAGTCCCTGTGCATTACCATCACCTGCATGCCATTCAGACATTTGAGTCCCTCTTCTGTGACCAGCCCCTAAGCCATGTAGGAAATATAAAATAGGTTTTGAAAAACTACAGTTTTTCTTAGTCCAGATAAACTTCAACACAAGGTACGGTCAGTGAATAAGAACTCACTGTCTGGATAGATCAGTGACTATGCAATGTATGCATTTTTAAATCATACAGAGACAAGAGAAACTGGTGAGAGTAGGAGTGGGCCGTGGATCCTTTAACATAGTTTTAAAAGTAAAGGCTTTTTGTGGGCATGGGTACCTTGCTTGATTTCCAGTTCTTCCTCCTGATGGCTGATGACCTTAAATAAGCATTTGAGCTTCCCCTTTACTGTTTGTGAAGTGGAATGTTCTGAGGTTTTTCATGCAGTAGTAACTACTGTGGTGCTTGGCACCAAGTAAGTGTTCAATTAAAGAGATGTATTATTATGCATATATATTGGGCACTTATTCTGGTCCTTAGCCATCCTGTTCATGCACTGGCAAAGAGAGTAACAAAACCCAAGAGTGCCAAACACCCCAAGGACTTCTTCCTGACTCATCAAAGTGTTTTCTTCCTGTGAATGATTGGGAAGCTGCACATTAGATTGTCTGACAAAGGCTCGAGCAGCCACAGCTGGTGTTACTTAATTTAACAGCTGGTGTGTGGGGGGTGACCAGAGGGAATTGGGGGCACTGGAAGGCAAGACAAAGGTCACCAGACACAGTCTCTGCAAATGGAACGTGCCAGTGGGATGGACTGCATGCAGCACTTTCCACAAGAATTGGCTACTATGTGTGCAGGACATTAGCTTATTTCAAATTATATTTATGTTCTTTTAAAGCAACCAGCGACAACTTGGAGGTTCCTTGTTTTTGCAGAAACGTGTGCCTCCCTAAAAGCAGAGCTGGCAGTGGTGGTGGAAAGGGCATGGGAAGTGCTCACCACTCCCCTGTGCTACTGTGTGGCTCTCCAGGAGGCTGGGGATCTGCTCCACATTGAATGTAAGGGAAAGCCATGGAGAGTTGGCTTGCCCCTGAAGAAGCTGGTTACATCCAAGCTCTTACATTTTCCTCTTGCTTTTCTGAGGTTGGTGGAAAAAAGAAAAAAAGAAAAGAAAAGAAAATGTCTCTCCTTCTTTCCTGAGTCCTGGGTTTCTGAGCCTGAGATCAGAAACTTCCAGGGATTTGTGGAGAAGTGCAGATCTGCAAAGCGGTAAATTCTCCTTTGCATCTCCACACCCTCTCCCAGGGCTGTGTGCTGTTCCAGGACAGGATATGTTCCAGTCTTCCTATGCCCGGCTCCTATGGGCTGATTTCACAAAGCCAGTTTCTCCACACCTAGGTTATTTTTCTTGACTCTGGATGTAAGGTGAAATATGAGAAGGTCACGGGAGAATACTGAGACTAAAATTACAAGACATCAAATTGAGGGGCTGGCTGAAGCACAGCTCAAGTGACAGCTACTGTAGCTACTCACATTGTATCATAATAAATTAGAAGGTAAATCATTTTGGAGACTTAGCATATTTGCTTTATGGATTTTTTTCACTGTCACAAATACTTTTTAGAAGATTGACACTCTAGTCTGCTCAGGCTAGGTATAACAGGCTAGATGCCTTATTACAATAAAAATTTATGCCTGATAATCCTGGAAGCTGCATGTCCAAAGTTGGGGTGCCAGCACTATTGAGGTCTCTGGTCAAAGCTTCTGAGGTTGCAAGCTGTCAGCCTCTAATTGTATTCTCATGACCTGGAAAAAGACTCAGTTCTTTGGGATCCCTCTTATAAGGACACTAATCCTGCTTAGAAGGTATCCATTTTCATGACACCATTACTCTTAAATGGGTTTGCCACTAATATGATGGTTGAACACAGCTGTCAACTGGACACTCTTGGGAAGAGGAACCTCAGCTGAGGAATTTCCCTGTCATGTTGGCCTATAGACATGACCGTGGGGGCATTTCTTGATTGCCAACCGATGTAGTAGGACCCAGCCTACTGTGGGCAGTGCCATCTCTGTGAAGATCAGCCTATGCCGGTAAGAACATGACCATGAGAGTGAATGAATGGACATCATTTCTTCACTTCTCTGCTGCAGTTCCTGCCTCCAAGTTCCTGTTTGAGTTCCTACCTTGGCTTCCCCTCATGAGGTACTGTATGTAGCCTATAAGATGTAACAGGACCTTCCGCATCCCAAGTTGCTTTGGAGCATGGTATTTTTTAAGGCACCAGAAAGCAAACTAGAACAAATACCATAATTTTGGGGGCTTCAGATTTTAATGTATGAATTTTAGGAGGACCCAGAACTCAACCCATGACGGTCTCAGCATACCTCACCAGAAACACTACACTTTGGCATTTGTGGTACAACAGAACAGTTGTGCGTGCTCTCTCTCTCTCTCTCTCTCTCTCTCTCTCTCTCTCTCTCTCTCTCTCGTTACCATTCACTTCACAACTAGAGAAAGATCCTTCAATAGATTTCATTTTCAGGTGATCAATGGGACAGAAGATGCCCCAGATTGAGTAACCATGGTAAACTCGTGATCATGAACAACAATTTTGAATTTTGTTAGTATTTCCCTCTTTTATTTGGAAACATGGAAATGTGATCATGGGAGATCAAGCTGAATGAGATGTAAGACAGCATCTGTTTAAGTCCTTCATTTTATTAGTTGAGGAAATTGGAGATAAGTCTGTTGCCCCAGAACACATCGTGGTTACTGGCAGCACAGATAATACCAACTTTCTGTATCCACTTCAGGCCTCTGTGCTGCCTCCTTTTGTGTCTTACAAATGTGGTTTAATCTGTGTTTGGTGGTCAGTCAAGGAGTTATGACTACTCACCTCTATTGTTCTAGTTAGTGGGTATCCCCTTAAGATCCTGATCTTTGGGGTTGTCTAGAATGATTGCATAGTCCTTTAAATGATGCATTTGGTTTAAGAGAACTAAAGTACCTAAACCAAGGTTGGTGTTATATTTCACATTGAAGGCATAATTTTTGGTTCCTGTGTGTGTGTGTTTGTGCATGTTTGTGTGTACATGCACATGTTTATGCCTATATGTGGGGCCAAAGGTCAACACTGGGCATCATCTTCAACTTCTTCTCCACTGTATTTTTTGAGTCAGGGTCTCTCACTGAACATAGAACTCCATGCTTCACATAGATCGGTTGTCCATCAAGCCCCAGGAATCCACCTGTCTCTTCTTTCCCAGTACTGGGATTACAGTCATGTCCTGCCATAACTACTATTTACATGGGTGTCCAGATCCTCGTAATCCCATAGCAAGCATTTTTATAAAATGAATCATCTTCCCAGCTCACTGATACCATTTTAAGGCACACCAAGTTGTGACAGGACACAGTTGATGTGGTCAGAAAATATTTTACCTCAGCTTTAAAAATATTTTTAAATGTATTACTTGACAATTTCATGGGCGTATATAAAGTAGTTTACCATATTATTACTCCATTACCCCTTTTCCACCACACCCTCTGTACCTCTTCTTTCTAGCAAGTCCCCTTCTACTTTCAATGCCTTTAAAAATGACCTGCTGAGTTTAATTAGAGTTGCTTGCATGGACATAGGTGTGAGGTCATTTACTAGAACTCAGACAACGTATCAATGACTACACTACTGAAGAAGAGTGACCCCCCCCAACTCCAGAATGCATCAAAGTTTCACTGATTAATAAAATAATGACATATCTTACAATTAAATGTACTTTGTATTTGATGCAATATGATAGTTGATTTCTAGGACAAATTTCAGAGACTGTGTCAATGTTAACTATTCTAGAGGTGATGCAGGAAGTGATAAAACCTATGTTCTTAACTATTTGCTCCATACCCAACAGCTCAGCACACACAATGGGCAAATTGGAAAGAGGTTTTAAGACAAAAATGTGACACCATCCTACTTTCCCTTTCCAGTCTCTGGAATACAATTTCTTCTAGATGCTTTGGGGCCTCTGAGTTTTCTTTCTTTGGCCTCTTGGATCTGGCCATGGTGCTGACTGTAGACTTTTAGTACTAATTTCCCAAGAATTCTGAAGTCTAAGTCCTGGAACCAAATGTCTTTTATGCTCCAGTGCATATTGGATCCTTTTGTATGAGCCTTACAAGCATAGCTTCAAGGAATCTAACAGGAAGATGACTTGATCTAACTTGGATTTGACATGGCCAGTGAGACGGAGTAATTCTAGGGCCTTACCTGGCAGATAAGACAGTCACTACTTGCTGAAGTCCCTTGTCACTCTCAAGAACTGTATCAGCCAAGACTCAACTTAGAAAGGACACACAGCTGTCAACATTTAGAACACCAAAAGAGTTTGATTCGGAGAACCAGTAACATAGCCAGTGAGGTGACAGACACGAAAGCAGATCGGGATGGCGGGACAGCCTCCAAATTAGCAGAAAAGCATGCTGCTGGGTCCCCTAAGTCGACATGCCAAGGAAGTGAGATAAGTTCTGGGGCATCTGGTGGAAGCCTAAGCTGCCAGGTGTGAGCTGGCACTGTGGGAAAATGCCAACAGCTGCCAGAGACATCACCCAAGGAACAGAGGGGTTACAGGAAGACCTTGGTTTCTCCCTGTCTTCTGTCTGCCTTGTAAATGTCTCCTGTTGGCTCATGCAGTAGCCTGCGAGCCTTGTCCTTCAGGTGACACAGAGCAAACAGTGAGCAAGAAATACACCCGAGTGACAGAAAACCTGCAAAACAGACGAGGAAAAAAATGAGATGTCTAGTATGGTAGAAAGAAAAAACCAGAAGCCAGCATATTAGTTATTTAAAGTTGGAGCCTCTTTTGCATTGAGTAGAGAGCAGGTGTCTGGGCTTCCATGGTGAAGAGGTTAGTAAAATAGACAAAAAAAAAAAAACCCCTGAATTTTGGGTGATGACGAACAAGTAGTGCCATCTACCTTTTTTCTTTCAGCATGCATTGGGATTCTCTTGAAAAACAAGATTTACAGAATGAATCTATATGTCTATCTATCTTTCCATGTGTATCTATCTATCTATCTATCTATCTATCTATCTATCTATCTATCTATCATCTATCTACTTGTCTATCTAATCTATCATCTATCTCTGTCATCTATGTATCTATCATCTATTTATTTACATAGATATATAAATAAACCACACACACACACACACACACAGCATTCAACCATTCCAGAAATGGCTGTCTACCAACAGAAGGTCCAAGAATCTGGTAGTTGTTCACTACATGAGCCTTAATGTGTCAGCTGATTTTCAGTATATTCCAGAGTTCCAAAGAAGTAGGCTCTAATTCCAGTGAAAGAATGAACTTGCCAGCGAGAGCAAGAAGACAAAGTGAGCAAGTTTCCTTCTTCCATGTCCTTTACAAAGGTTTCCCACAGAAGATGTGCCCAGATTAAAGGTATATCTTTCCACCTCAAAATATCCACATTAAAAATATGTCTTTGAAAAGATCCTTTACTGGTGTACTCAGCCTCTTGGGTTTTAGTTAATTCCAGATGTAGTCAAGTTGACAACCAAGAATAGCCATCACACAGTTTCTAGCTACAGTTTCTCATCCTACTTAAATCAGTCCAAGCCTGCTGGAATGACCTGTGTCTAACCTGAACAATATACTGCTTGCTTTCTCTTTCCATTTTACCTTTATCCTCTTTGTGCACAGAGACTTGGCTATGAGAGCCGATCACTTTGAGCCAGGGACATTCTGCATGAGCTCACTGCTTGACTTGCTTTCTTTTATCTTTTTAAATTTCGTTTTCTTGATTTTTCAAGACAGGGTTTCTCTGTATAGCCCTGGCTATCCTGGAACTCACTCTGTAGACCAGGCTGGCCTTGAACTCAGAAATCTGCCTGCCTCTGCCTCCAGAGTGCTGGGATTAAAGGCATGTGCCACCATGTCCAGCTTGACTTGCTTTCTTTTGTCATCTTTTAATGCCATTTTACCTGCAGGATCTTAACTCCTAAGCATTCTGGCCACACTCTAAAATACTATCCATCACTACTAATGTCTCCATCACAGGCATTCTGTTTTCAGTATCTTTCATCACTATTTAAATTTGACTTGGATTCTAAGATGATTCAGTTCATCATTTATTTATTGGCTATGTCTTCCCCAAAGGTGGGAAGGTTCTCCTTGAATAATGGGGAACATTTGTTCTATTCACAACTATATTTTCCAATCCCACAGTGATGGCTGTAACATTAACTGTGGTCAGTGTTTGGTGTAGGGATGGGCTACATCATCTCTTTGAAGGCATTTTGGTTGTTTGCTTGTATGATTGTCTTGCTACTTGTAACTCAAGTGTTTTTCCATTTCCTTTCTATTTTAAAATTAAAATCAATCTCTCTCTGTTTCTTTCTGTCTCTGTCTCTGCCTCTCTGTCTCTCTCTGTGTCTCTGTCTCTCTCACTCAAGCATGGATAGGCACACACTCATTTTGAAGACAGAGTTTTACTCCAGACTGTCCTGAAACTCACAAGCCTCCTGCTTCACCTCGGTGAATGCTGGGATTGCAGAACATACCACTATGCCTGACTTACTCAGTTTTTTCTTTAGTTCCCCTTGTATATGATATATATGCATGATATCACTTTGTGAATATGTTGTTGTGGTTGAGAATATTATTAATGGTTTGCATTTTTTGGGTGTCTAGTATGATAGAAACTACAGTTTGGAGAAATTAAGTAGTACATTGCTTCCCAAAGAAACAGCATTAGACTCAGCTCTCTGATTCCAAAGCCCTTTTCCTGCTCGTAGGGCTCCTTCTGTTGGTTCTGCGTTCTAGAACCCAGAAACACATGGTCCTTCCTGACCATCCCTGCTCACCCTTTGGCTCTGTCCATCGCTCAAGTGTGGCAACAGCCTCTTGCTTTCTCTCCTTTATTTTGTGTCTAGTTTTAGCAAACCTATCTTAAGCTTTCTATAGGTCACCTTGCAGAAGGTTGCCCTGGTTGCCATGACGACATTGGCCTTCTCTCCACTGGATTCTCTAGAATCTTAACATTTTACTAAAACTCTTCATGTCTTGTTTTGGCAATGTTTACTCTTTCATCTTCTCCACTACCGAGGTTGTTCTTAGAGGCAGGGAGTCTGTATTGGTTTTGGGTGTATATTAATCACTCTGTGAAATAAATATTTTAGGTGAATACATGAATGATGGTTTAAGATGAGGCACCTCTGAACACTGAAAATATTTATTTATTTATGAAGATAATTTTATATAAAATTAAGAGTCACATTCTGTGGGAGAAAAATAAATTCAGCTAGAGAAGTGTGGTCTATGCACTTCTCAAGCACAGGGCAGAGAAGGGATATTAATGTAGAATTCAATGGTAGAGCTGCTCCACTTAGAGGTACCTACGTTTCCCTGCAGCGCAGCAGTACCCGCAATGTCAAGTTATTTCTCGTTTGCCAGTTCTTACCAGTATCAGAAGGGATGAAACAGATGACCCTGAGGGAAGACTCATTCCAAGATGTGATCTAAGACACTAAAGGAAACAGACATTTGGTGACATCCGTGTACTGTGAGAGAGGCACACTCTGGAGTCATCTGGGCTCTGCAAACAGAAGGGCTGATCAGCACTTTGCCTCATCCTAGAAGAGGTGATAATGAAGAGAGGTGGGAGAGAGTCGCTGGAGCTTGAGGGTCAAGGAGAGATGTCTGGGATGCAGAGGCCTTTCAGAGCCTCCCTGTCTCCTACGTGCTGGGGTACGTCCACAGCTCTGAGGTCTAGTGGCCACCACACTGACAAAGAGGAGGAGGCTTCACCCTGTGTGTGACACTGTCACTCAAGGTGATGGATGCTGAGACCAGTCCTGTACATGACAGCCTTCAAGTCTTGTATTATTCTCACCCTTTCCTGTAGTCCTACCATTATGATTTAAAGGAAAAAAAAACCCAGAATTTTAAAAACTTCATTGCATTTTGCCCAGTTATTAAAAATGACAAGCATCATTGAGGATTTGACTGAAATAGTTAAAATGGAGACAGGTCTTAGCTGCCTAAGAATGGGAGGTTCAGATTCATGTAATTACTGTTATGTTTGACTTTAGTTGGTTATTGGGCTGTTGTCCATTCAGAAACCCTTTATTGTTATCAAGCTTCTCATGACCTCTGGATTTGTGACCTGTGGTTTACAAAGCTGAATCTCGGTCAGTGATTCTCCACGTGGGGTTCCTGACCTGGCGTGGTGGCATCCAAGTTCAGTGAGACCTAGAAGACCACTGGCTAATCCCAGACTCACTGAATCAAAGCCCTGGGGACCAGCCCAGCCATCTGTTTTGTCCAGCCCTCCAGTGCTTCCGAAGCTTGTTCAACTTTAATGAGCACAGTTCTGCAGTTATTGTAGGGATCTAGGGGTTGTAGAAACAGTACATTTTTTTTTCTCTAGCTGAGGTTTCAACAGCAAACTCTGTGATATATAAATACTAATAAGACTGGGGAGAAATGAGTTAACAATAACGGTAGAAATTTAAAGCTAGTTAATGATGTAAAGTGTTTCTAGCAATAGTGCCCTAAAATAAAGACCATCTTAGTATACCCAGTTTTACTCAAAGGTGTAATCACATATCCTCTCCAAGGGATAGCAATCAAGTTTGTTCCATATGGTTATACTCAGTATATTTTTAATGTAGGGAAAGCTCAATCTCCTGGAAGAGATGTTTGTATTATTTTCACCCAGTTTTGCTTTTTCATCCATAAAGAACATTGTTGAAAGCCCTCAGTTTCTAAGGGTAGCCAGCTATCCAGGAGTGAGGACTATTTTCCTTCCTGTAAGTTGACCCTGAAGAACGTGTGATATGGTTGACACCAGCTGGACCAGAAATCGCATCATTGAACCTGTTCTCCAGGGTTGTGACCCCTCTCACCTGGTTCTCTTCATATCCTTTCTTCTCCACTGTATCCTTACTACAATAATTCTCTACTTCCCATGACTTTCTCCTATCCTGTTTGTGGTAAAAATAACTAGGTGTGTATTGATACAATGATAGCACATCATTGGCATAAATAGCAATGTGAAGGAAAGATTGAGGTTGAAGTTCATGTGGCACAAGTGTCATCTTTACTGAGCATCAGTGATGGAGGTAGTTAATAAATCGCTGCCCTTTGAAGGTGGCTGGTCGGTGGTTTATAGAATGGCTGGGAGTCTGAGGGTATAGGTTACTAACCTCTCTCTGTTCACCTTTCCAAAGCAGGAGAGGGTCTGTTCAGAGCTTTGGCCAAGGGCTCAAATGGATTAATTACCTGTGATCACACAGCATACTGTGTTAAAGTCCACAGTGAGTTTAACTAAATGGATCTCTCTTCTGCAGGCTTCCCAGTGGGTCTCTATGCCCCAGGATAGCTATGAATGTGGCCCAACACAAAATATGAGGCTTACTTTCATTGTGAGCATGGTTAACTTGTGTGTGTGTGTGTGTTTGTGTGTGTGTGTGAGAGAGAGACAGACAGACAGACAGACAGACAGATAGAGACAGACAGACATATAGACAGAGAGAGACACAGACACACTCAGAAAGAGACAGAGAGATTTTCTTTGTGATTTTCTATTGCAGTCATTCATTGAAAATGAACTCCACAGATGACAGTTCAATGTGGCTGTGTCAGAAGGTTGGATACTCCCAAGCCTCTAAATTTTAACTTATTAGCCAATTCCTGCAAGCTCCCTAACTACCTAGAAGAGTGTAAATTTTTTGATGGTTTTTCTTTTCCTTCTTTTGTTTATTAACTTGAAGGGATAATTAACCCTTTGTTTTCCAGCCCCTGCCTGCAAACAATTTAATATTACTCGGACAGTTAATCCTCCTGAAGACTACTAATTAATGCCATAAAATTGGACTGCTCCGAAGAGAGATGGCATTCGGTCCACTGACGCCACTTTCTAAGTCAGAGCGAGCACACTCATCCTATTACTACAAGCTAATAGGATGTCATGCATATCACACCCTGTGCCTGATGACCACTGGGCAGCTGGACTAATGAGCTTTTATCTAGGCTGAGCTGTGAGCCCCAAACAACTGAATTAACTTGTTATGAGCTTCACAACCTCCCTCTTGGAGGCTGGCCAGATGAAAAGAGAACAAGTGACAGGCTCTGTTTAGCATGCACACCCCTGTTTGATCGGAGTGCTTTGCTGTCGAGGCACAGGAAACTTCTGACACCGGTGTGTGACAAAGGCACCGTCACAATTAGTATTTATACTCCTGCTCAGCAGTTTGGATTACATGTGGTCCATGGGTTTCACGAGGCTATGCTTTGTGTGTATGTGTGTGTGAGTGTGTGTGTGTGTGTGTGTGTGTGTGTGTGTGTGTGTGTGTGTGTGTGTGTGTATGGGGGGGCAGGATAGCTGTTAGCCTAAGAACTATTCAAATGTGCAATTCAAAAGTACTTTTGCCATTCAGGGCCAATATCACCCTGTTTCTCTCCATACCTCCCAATCACAAGGTCTTCCTTCATGAGGAAGACAGGAGAGGAATCCAGCTGTGGCCAGCAGCCAGAATGCAGGCTCACAGACACAGCTCCCCTTTGGGACCTTCCTGGAAGACTGAGCAGGGTGCCCTGGCGGTGACCCGCCTGGCTCTGACCCTCGTGGCCTCTCTCTGTAACCTGGCACAGATCCTTCATTTGCAGTGGCTATCTCTGAACAAAGGTGTCTTTCTTGGAACCTACAGCCTCACTCAGGAGCCTACCTTGGCTTTTTTGTCTGCTCTGTTCCTGAGATTCTGAGACTCTAGGAGCTGATTTGAGAGCGTCCTTGGGCTTGGCTGAAAGGTTCTGTGGGGAGGGAGGAGAGGGTGGGGCAACAGAGTGTGATGAGGATTTAAGTGAGCTCTGTCTCTTTGGGACTGAAAAGTTCATGGGTAGACTTCCTGTCTCCAAGGGAACCCTCCTGTTCAGTTCTTTCCTTTTCTTATTCAGTAATAACAGCCACACAGCCAACAGTTGTCCGGTGCCTGACATTTTGCAAGCAGGAGGTTTCTTCGGGTTCTCATAGTATCCCGGAGAGGCCTGACAGGTAGATATGTGGGCGTGGGGGGCAGAGGGGAGGCACAGGAGGTAGACAAAAGAGAGTTCCAGCTCTGTGCCTCAGATAAGCGATCACTCCTCCCCACCCCAGCCTCACACACTTCCGGCCTCACAGGGCTATAGCAGAAACAGTGTAACAGTTCAGGTGTAACAGGATGCATTTCAGGTACTAGGTCCTTTCAAACTGTTACAATCAGAGGAGTCTTTATCCAAGGCTCTGAAGCTGAGTAGGAAAATGGGGGATGGAACTTTCATCTCCTTTGAGCTCTCAGTGTGTTTCTGAACTAAAGAGCCAAGCTGTGTGTCTGCAGACCCAAAGCCTTAGTTCTTTTCCTGCATGAGGCTTTGAGCACACATAGGTGGCTCTCACTTCTTGTGCTTGATTTGCAGGTTAAAAAAAAAAAACAACCCTCATTTCACCTCTCCTTCCAAGTGTGTGCTTGGGCATAGCCCTGCTACTAAGAACCTGTGTGTATGGTGGCAGGTTCCCGAACCTCTCTGTGGCTGTTCTATAGCAGTTGGGAAGAGAGTTTCATGCTATTTTGAGTGAAGATGAACTATGTGCTCCGGACAGGAAGCTCACATGAAACTGGTGGTGGGCACGTTCTTATTACAAAATCAGTGTGTGGCCTGATGCCACCAGCCACTGGGGAGCACAGCTATTTGGAGGCAATGGCTAGGCCTTCCTGATCCACAGTGCCCTGTGTACCCTAACATTCCCTATATGCTGTGGCCATGGAACCCCTACCTGCAATCAATGCTGATCAAACCATCTCTCCACCAGTAAACCCCAGACAGCCTCTCCATCATATATCCCCCTTCCTGGGGTGAAGTGTGCAGCCCCTGTCTGAGGCTGAGGGGCTTCTACACACCACCACTCTGGTTCCCCAACCTTCCCTCTAGTGGGGTCAGCTGAGCTCTTTGGGAGCCCCTGCCTCCTCCCTGCTCCTGTCCAGATCCCCTCCCCCCCCCCTTCGCTCCAGGTTTCTCCTTCCCTTTACATTTCCTCCTTTTCTAAATAAGGTGTTTATTTCCAGTTCTGAGGACTTCAAGCACTTTCTCTTTTATATCTTTACCATCTCCTACTTGTCAACTTTCACAACTCACTGTCCCATCCTTTAAGATCAAGGGATCCTCCTTGCTCTTCTTGTCCCTCCCACGAGTGCACAAGGTGGGGCTGGAGGTGGAGCAATGCTGCATTAGGACAGTTTGTGTGAGGAGCCTCCGTTCCTGGTTAGGGTCTGGCTTCTTGACTTACTAGACTTTGCTCACTGGATGTCCTTCCACCTGGAAAGCTCTGCTGACCCTTTGTCTTACCCACTCCGCCCCTGCACAGCCGTCACCAAACCCTCACCCCCCCCCCCCCCCCCCCATGTGTGTATATGTGTTCTGGGTGTTTAGTCTTTTTTCCCTCTAAGAATAACCTGATTCCTCCTCGTCCCCATGCCTCAGTGCGACCCTGTATCACACACAAGGGTGGTTAACTGGTGTTTGAGAGCACCGTTTAATGAATACATTCTTAGTCAAGTCAACCTCCTGTACCCGCTCCCTCTGTCTTTTTCCTGTTCTCTTCTGTTTCTCATGTAAGTGTCTGAGCTTGCGTGTATGTATGTGGTATGTGTATGTGGTGTATGCTGATGTATATGGGTGTTCACGTGTGTGTATGTGTTCATGTGTGTATGTGTGTGTTCATGTATATATATATATATATATATATATATATATATATATATATATATATATATATGTTCATATGTGTGTGTATGTGACTTGTGCTGGTGTGTGTCTGTGTGTTCATGTGTTTATACACAAATGTGTGTGTTCATGTGTGCATGTATATGTGTTCATGTGTGTATGTATGTGTATGTAGTGTGTTTGTGTGTGTGTGTGTGTGTGTGTGTGTGTGTGTGTGATGTGCTGGCACATGTGAGGGACAGGAAAAACATTGAGTATCATTCTCAGCTGCCGTCCGTCTGTCTTGCCATCTAGGCAGGATCTCTCGCTGGCCTTGAGCTCACCAAGCAGGGTAGGCCAGCTGGCCAGTGAGCTTCGGGAATCCTCCTGCCTCTGCTTTCTCCGCACTGGGATTGCTGGTGTGAGTCACAATGCCTTAACCATGGATTCTGAGGGTTCAACTCAGGTCCCCATATTATAAGGTAGGCAGTTTGCTAACAGAGCCATCACGCAGTTCCCTGTCAGATCTTTTGTTGGACCTTTTTCCTGGTGTGAGTTGAGCTCTCCTTGAAGACCTGTGCGTCAGGCGGTTTGCAAACAGTAGCTGCATAGACCCCGTGTGTCTGAAGATGACCACTGCTCTTCTCAGAACAGATGGAATTCCAGTCCCCTACCGTGCAAGGGGGTGGCTAAAACAGCTTCCTATATATCCTGTCATCGTAAGGCCCTCCCTGATCTCTTCCCCTGCTCCCGCTACCTACAGCAAACCCCAGAGCCTTCCTCTACTCCCCTAGCCTAGCAGACATTTATGAGGCTCATCACTGGGGAAACACTGGGGCCTGTTCTTGGCTCCCCCCTCCTCTAGCACAGAGATATTTTGTCTTCCTCCCTCCCTCTCACCTCGTGGACGAAGGTCTGTTATCTTATACCCTGTTTATGGGCTGTTGGGATTTTTTCCAACAACCTGAAATGAATTGGCAAGGCCCCACAGGTAGTGCTGCTTGCTCTCCTGGCCATAAAGTATTGCTAGCTGGCTCTTTCATCTGCCATTACTTATATCCTAAATGAGTGGGCAGAAAGACGGTGGGGAAACAGCTGCCCTAAACCAGTCCAGACTTAAAAAGAAGATGAAGAGGAAGAGGAGGAGGAGGAGGAGGAGGAGGAGGAGGAGGAGGAAGAGGAAGAGGAAGAGGAGGAAGAAGAAGATGAGGAGAAAGAGGAGGAAGAGGAAGGAAAGAAAGGCCTGGAGAAACATGTTCAAACTTGGTGCTAAGCCAGGTCACTCTGTAGGCTGTACAGACACTTAAGCTCTGGGATTCCCCACTAGGAGTCAGATTTATTCTGTGCTTGTGTCTAAATGGCCTCCAGGGATGTGAACATTTGTTGTTGGAGAGCTAAGAGTGGTGTTCCTTTCATCTCTGCTTAGAGGTGTCACCTTAAATTATGAGGGAGAGCTCCAGCTTACATCTGGGTGTGGGAGGCTCTGGCAACGGAGGGAGCCTGCTCCTTTCACTGTTTGAAGGTTTTTCTACCATATTCTGCTTCCTGGTACTCCAGCTAGCTCTGGGAGAAATATTTCACACTATATATTCTCACGGAGAAGTTTGTGAAGTCTGGCAAGTCTGCCCTGCAGGGAGGAGAGAGTAGCCTTGGTGAACGTTACAGAATAGCTTAGAGCACCCCAACAAAGTCACAGAACATCCCAGGCTGCTAGTAGTCACACACTGGAAGTGGTTGAAGGACAGGGATGGGCGGCTCCTGAGATTCCATATTACTTGCCCTTCTGTATCTTCAGGATTTGACTCACTTACACCCACCAAGACAACTGGAAGTCCGTCCACATTGGTGACTGTTCAGGTAGCAACATCCCAGATAAAAAGTATGCATGCTATTGACCACAGCAGAGAACATATCAGATCCTGCTAGCTATCCAGTTCACAGTATAGCAGTTAAATAGCTCCTCTTGCCCCAGAGTCAGGGCCTAGAATGGGACATGGACACAGAATGCATGTGTTTAGATGGAGAGGCAGGAAATTGGGTGAGAGCTAGGGCAAAGGTCACTAAACTGAAGTACCCAGACTGTATTTAGCCTAATGTCTGCTGTGCAAATGCAGGTCTACTGGACACAGGTATGCCCATGCTTGTGGCTTCTGGCTTCCCTTAGGCTATGGTACCGTGTCTGAGGTTAGAGAGTGGAATGTGAACCGAGACCAGAGAGTTGGCAAAGACTATTGGAATTACTCTCAGAAATTTCACAGGCAAAGTCTGCAGAATCCTGTGGAGGGAGGATGGGACTGTGTAGACAGCATTCCACACTGCTTTTCTGGAGACGGCGGGCACATATGGGCCATTCTTATTATTTCAGATTTTACATCTTCATTAGTTATGTTTCAATATCCATTTGCATCAAAAGATGTGGGAAATGACTGTCAAAGAATCAGACTTACTTTTCGAAAGACACTTGCAAACACCATTTTATTGACAACACTGGCAGATGCCAGGCTTCTGAAGATCTCCCGACTTCACTTTAAAACACTGTACTGAGGCAACTGTAAGTTGTAAGTCATTCCCCTTTCCTTAGAAGTGTCACTGAAGAATTAGTCATATCAGAATTTCCTCTTTACACCCCCCTATTAGGGGTTGGGAGAGTCTGTGACATGATTCAGGCCATCGAGGGTGAATATATACAGATATGGCTTTCTTTTTCTACCTTTAGCCTCTTGGGGAATCATCTTATTTCACTGATTTCAATGTTTATTTCCTCCGTGCTATTCTGCAAACCTCCTTGGATTTCCTTGAAAACCGTCTGCACAGCTATGACTAAGATCAGCTGTGACATCACTCTTGGGAAAGAGCAGCTTCAGGGCTGAAGGATCTAGGGGCATCACTTTCCTCATGGGGACTCTGGTGCTAATGCTTCGTAATCTCTCAGGGTCTTTTATTTGTACCTCTGGTGGGGAGCGAGACACAAGGAGACTATAACCTTTCTACAGCATATGTTAAACATTACTTGTGTGTTGGGGGTCATGTGAGCTCCTTTGTACATAGCATCAGTGCTTCTGGGACACCCACAGGGTGGATGTTACTGTCATCAGAATGTAGTGGAGGAAACCAGCTGGGGGATTGGGAACATGATATGACTAGCAAAGGCTAAGAAGGGGGTAGGAATGCCTGCCTACCTCAGCCTCCTCTTAGTTCAGCAGATTAACAATTGAGTGCCTCTTCACATTCAAGTTATGTTTTGATTGTCCATAGAAAGAGAAAAAAGTTACCGTTTCATATAAAGGAAATCTTTGACTCTGGCAGAGTGCCAACTTAGAACTCAGCTCACACCCTAACTAAACAATCATGTACAAATGTGTCTCCTCTACAGGAGAGGTAGGAATAAAGGAATGGCCTGTTCCACCTACAACTGCTGGGTCTGTCTTGTGGGCTTCTTAAAAGTAGCCAGGGGGACAGCAGCTGTCACAGGGCAAGCCCACAAGGTAAGGGTTTCTCTGCATTGAGGGTGGGAGATTTCTAAGACTCAGAAATAATAGAGGGTCTCAATATAGATTGGAACCACAACTCGCAGCGTCTCCTAATGCACAACATGAAAAGAAGTAACTTACTGTGGTATTTCTTAGACCCTAGAAACAGCCTCTGAGCCTGAGAAGTGCCTGTATGAGAGACGTCTTTCTACTTTGGACATCATTGTTAGTTGTATATCCGGTGAATGTTCAGCTCTAAATGGGACATCTTAATTAACTAGCTTCCTACTGGACAGCCAAGGTTCAGGGAACATCATGCAAAAGGAGGCAGAAAGAAAACAAGAGCCAAAGGAGAGGAAAAGCCAAAGGAGAGTGTTGTAAAATGTTGTCTTCTGCACATGCCATGACTATTGCTCTCATGAACTCGTAGCGCCTGTGATTGACTGCACAAGACCTGAACAAGATCAAGCCAGCCAAAGTTCTAGGATATAGGGGGAGGGAACTCACAAAGCTCCGCCCCTAAATAAGGACCTATTGATAGCTGGGATATGGGAGAGTGCATTCTTTTTTTTTTTTTTTTTTTTTTGGAGGTGTGAGCACTGATAGGTTGTCCATGCTCCTATAGGTGACCCCACATCCATGCACATGTGGGGAGCACATAAACTTAGTGAGTTTTATTAAAAATACAAGAAAACATGAAGTTGGGAGGTCAACATGTGTGAGACTATCTGAAGGCAGTTGGAGGGGGAAAATGGCAGTAGATATGATTATATTTCATTGTATACATGTGTGAAATTATCAAAGAATAAAAAGGAGAAAAATACCCCTGTGTTATTCACTGTTCACTGAGTTTTTGTAATTCACATTTTCTTAGGGAGTTGCTTACTTTATAGAAGTTTTGAGAAATTATAAGTGTTACCTGATCATTCCAAGTCATCTGTGCCTATAGATAACATGATGCTGGTTTTTGATTATCCTTCAGGTAGTGGTATTTTCTACCTTGTGGTAGTAACTAAAATGTGTGACATAGTTCTGGGAAATTATGCCTTTAGGTCTAGTATTGAAAATTAAGTCCTTTAGGTCTAGTATTGAAAAAAAATAACATCAAGGAAATCATACTAGTAACCAACAGTTATTAGGCCTTGGTTATGTGCTGAAGACCATTTTGAATCACTTACTAATATAGGCTCATTTCATCTGCACAATGATTCCATGGGAGCAAGCTCTCTTATACCATGATTCTTTACATAGAAAATAGAGTCAGAGTTGATTAGCTCACTTAAGGCCACACAATTAAGAAATGTGCAGCCAGGACATCATGCTATATATGATAAAGCACTGAGGGTAAGTATGACTGTGAACTTTCTGGGTCCTGTTTCTGAGCTTTAGAAGTGGATTCTTAGCCTCTTTCTGGAAGCTTTTAGATCAGCACTACACAGGTTATCACACTTGCACCTAAAGCCATGTGGGGAGTGTGGCATCCCAGAGCTTGTCATGGAGCAACAAATGGCTCCACGGGTGCATCTGGGGACTGAGGATACTGTTCTCTGCTTCATGTTAGGCAAAAGTGATGATGAAGAGAGCCTTTGCAAGTCAGCCCACGGGGCAGGAAAAGGAGCATCAGAGGATGGCAAGGACCATAAGCGACCCAAACGTCCCAGAACCATCTTGACCACTCAGCAGAGGAGAGCATTCAAGGCCTCGTTTGAAGTATCCTCCAAGCCCTGCAGAAAGGTATAAGGGGGTGAAGTCAAGAGACGGGATCAAGGCCTCCTTGTCTGTATGCAGTGGGACTCCCCTGGGATATTAAAGGGTTGTGGCGGGGGAGGGGGTGGTCTGAGTGATGGAGAATGCTGCTCAGAGTCTGTGACAGTTATGAGCCCTGCAGGAGGTTTCAAAGATAGCTAAGATATGGCTTGGGAAGTAATAGACTCTCCCCCAACTTTCTATGTGCTTGCCAACTCCTGACTGACAAACACCTCCCATTTCATGAAATGCAACAGGGAACAATAAATAGTAACTAAATCATCATGATGATAAGTACTAGTTGTGATATAAGCCAGATAACTTAACAGATACTATAAAAATACAGTAGCTTGTAATGTGTCGGGTTTTGGCTTATTTTCCTTGGTGTGTGGACTTGGGGATTTTCTGGGTAGAGGTTTACTCCTTCCCAGGATATTTTCAATGGAAGAGATGCACTCTGGTTTTCCACTCAACTAATGATGGGGATTTGGGTTGTGTTTTGTTGGATATGGGTCTTGTGAACATTTATGGAAAATTACTCATTGACTTAATGAAATAGTATTTTCCTTTTATGCCACATTTTGGAGGAGAGCAAGATAAGACTGAGAGGGCAGTTATGTTATCTATTACTTGGGTTCTAACAGCTGCTCCAGCTGTCTGCATTTTCCTAGCCACCACGGTGGGGACAGCCATTTTGAGGACATTCCTGGGGTTTGTGTCTAACCTGCTTGTGAATCTCCTGTCCACACAGTAGGGGAAGAATTGGGTATTTGTTGAGCCGTAATATATTCTGTCACAAATTTGATCTTGGAGATCTCCTCGTAGACTCTTTCCTTGCCTTGCCTTTGCCACTCCCTACAGTCTATGGGAGTTATAGGTTGGTAGTGAGATACCCCAAATAGGCTTACATGTGGACCCTCTACAGTGAGGAGGACATGAGTATATACCAGTGTCACACAAGGGAGAAAGCTATAATAACATCACCGAGAGGCTGCCAGGAGCTATGAGAAAGGGCAAAGCCATTTCATCTGGGCATCCACCGGGCTTTATGGATCAAGTGGGCTTCTGATCTGAAGCTTTGGCATGGATAGGGTTTCAACAGGTGCGAGGGCCCCTGTGTTCACTTCTTATGGTGACTTCGTAGATGCACATGCCTCAACTACCTACTCTACTCACCTAACTTCTAAGCTCTATCCCAATTGCATGGTCAAGTTGATGTGTTTTCTGTAGTCTCCATTTAGTCTACTTATTCAGGCTCTTTCAGTCCTTCTTCCCTGAGTCTGTCAAGGAGGCGCAGTGTCTTAGAGTCCCTCTCACTATCACACTAGTCCCTCACCATATGCCCAGATGGCCTAGATAGCCAAATACATCTCCTTGTTATCTGAATCCCAGCTGCCTCCATCTCCGCATGACCCCAAGGCATTCACCAGTGTTAGAGTTGTTCACCTGACTCTGCTCCATTCCAGATAGCCCTGGTGTTTTATATTCCCCCCCACACACCCTGGGAAGTGCTCAGTCAAAAAAAAATAGTGAACCTGAATATTCAGAAAACACACTAAGTTACTTGGAAATAGACAAAGGCAAAAATTAAAGTCAATGACAAGACAGGAGGACACACAAGAACCATCTGTTTCTGCAGAGAGATTTTTCACTTTAGTTTTCCTTAAGTCAATTAAAGCATATGAAAACCTACAGCTAAAAAGAGGTCAACTCCAGTAGATCATATAAAGCCATAATTCCCGAGTACAATAAACCCAAAGTCCCTCCTGGGAATGTGTGTCTAAATAAATGAGCATCTCTTTCCTTCTCGACCTTGTGAAAGACGCCTTCTCTGCCAAAAAGAAGGGTTCTTCTGTTTGGGCATATTTGAACATTAATCATGATCTAGTCTCTACTTAGGAAGGTGACCTATGCCCCCACCCGGCACCACCCAGGAAATGGTTTACCTCCTACTCTAAGCGGTCAGTGTGTGCCTGTGTGTTTTACACGCATGTAATCACTTTCTTCAAGGTGAGGGAGACTCTGGCTGCGGAGACGGGGCTGAGTGTCCGTGTGGTTCAGGTGTGGTTCCAGAACCAGCGAGCCAAGGTAACCTGCTCCTCATCTTTCTCTGTCTTTGTCTTACCGGTTTCTTCCAACAATAGCAGATGGACATCGGACTTGCTGTCAGCCTTTCTAAGCTCACTTATGGGGTACTACTACTACTACTACTACTACTACTACTGCTACTACTGCTACTACTGCTACTCGCTCTCTTGATTAAAAATGCCTATCATCAGCAATTATTTCAGCCACAGCACCCAGAGGAAGGGAGAAGTGAAGCGTCTGTGTCAGTGAGACAGTGGAACAGTTTTTGTCGTGGCAGGCAGAATGAATGTGTCCACTCCCAGCCTGCACTGTCTGGCCTCTCTAACTCCAGCCTTAGTGTCCTAGGTAACGGACAAGTCCTGGGTTACTTAATTTCTTCTGGACTCTAAAAATATACATGTCCTGGCCCTTTTCCCATAATCTTGGTTGTATTTATCCTTCTTTCTTTCATGTATGTTCATAGACAGGTATGTACATGGAGTTATGTGCATGGACATGTGTGCATTCACATGGAGGCCAGAGGTCTTCAGGATAGTAACTCACCTTGGTTTTTGTTCTTTTGAACAGAATGTCTCACTAGGACCTAGAGTTCCTCAATTAGTCAAATCAGGCAGCCCTGGGCATTCTCTTTGTCTCCATTCCTCCGTATGGGAACAGAGTGCATACCAATACCCTGACTTTTTGCTCGAGTTCTTAAACATTGAACTCAGGTCTGTGCTTACTCAGCAGCACGTTGCTAACTGAGCTATCTTCCCAGTCCTTAGATGGTGATAAATTACCCTTCTCATTAAGTCACAATTCTGCAACAGAATTCCTCAGATCTGGGATGTTGTTGCTGTGTTGCTATTCCATCAATAGAAGAATTCATGGTGCAGTTACTGTTCGAGAGCTCATGGGGGTGTGAGTTCACAAAGCAGGAGCACACTGAAAACTCTGGGGGAATTTTATGGCCAAGAAATTCATTTTTCTAGCATATCACACACATACACACATACATACATACATGTGTGCGTGCTTGGCAAATATTAAGATCTCACTGAGTGCTAATGTTTCCCAGAGCAGGAGTTGAGAAACATTGGTGAAAATAAACTGGGTGAAACTGTCACTTTGGTGGACAGGCTTCTGATCTAGAGGTATGGATCTCACAGGAAATGCCTCAAACACAGGGTTGGCAGATGGGAAGGAGGTAAAAAGAGTGTCTGGGCTCATCCCAAGTCTCACCCACTGGGCAGTTCATGCTCCACAACTCTGAGACCATGAAACACACATCCGCACACTTACTGCCTCACACAAGAAGCAGTTCCAGAGAACGCGGCATGTGGTCCTTGCTGGGAAGAAGTCTGCTTCTGAGAAGACAGGGTGCACTTTGCATCTCTGGCAGCTGTATTCCTGCTGCTTCAAACTAGGAGAGCCCCTGTCCCTCAGCATCTGAGTCGCAGTGCTGTGCCTGATGTGTGTTTCCTGGACGGAGTAAGATCTGGGGGATTGCTTCCTCTGCTTTAGAAGTAGTCCTCTTACCAAAGGGTAAAGGTCACACCCTTTCTGCTCTCCCCCATCATGTCGACCCGGCCCAGGCCTCTGACTTCTAACCTGTGCTCCTCTCTTCAACAGATGAAGAAGCTGGCCCGGCGGCAGCAGCAACAGCAACAGGATCAGCAGAACACCCAGAGACTGAGTTCTGGTAAGCTGGTGGCTCTTTCCAGCCAGTTCCCACTATAGTCCGAGTTCCTCCTTCCTGAGGCCATCAAATGAAGCTCTTCGAGTGCCATATCCCCAATCAGTGACATTCATCCATACCAGTTTGAGAGATGATCAATTTAAGTGAAGACGGGGCTGTAGGTAACTTGTAAGAGCATTGAGGGCCTTTGAGCTACACAACAAGAGCAGCCTCCTGATGATGGCAAAGCTCATAGTTTGGACCATGTCAGTGTCAGGACCATGTGCAGAGGCAAAGGCATGTCCGGTTTCTCTTCTTACCCAGTCCTTCTCATTCGAAGCAAATCCACTTACAAAAAAATAACACTGACTTAGCCCTCTGGTATCTTTCCATCACTTTGGTAAATTTCATGCGATAATAAATGTAAAAGGAATAAATGTTTATTTAGGCTCATGATTCCCAAGGGTCTCAGTTCATAACTGCTTGGTGTGTTGTTTTAGGGCTTACAGTGAGACAGCGCATCAGAGCAGGAGTGTGTGCTGGAAATCTGTTCAGCTCAGACTGGTCAGGAAAGCTAAAGGAGAATCAGAGCCTTAGACGTGGTAGTATAAACGTTCGTTTAGGGCCCAGCACTAAAGCAATCACTTATCCACAACATCTTGAGTAACTATGAGCCTCTTTCATTCCCTGCCATTCACTACAGAGAGAAGTTTCTTCAATTATGTCTGAGAACATCATTTGCCTGTGGATACAAACAAATCCTTAGCATGCAGTTTGATGCCATATCAATTTAGCTAGAGAACAGTCGTACGTTTCCCAGTGGGGTCTATGACCTCAGCCAGTTTGTTTTTTAATAGGTTTATAGTATGAGGTATGCATTTTTTCCAATGGAGTGAACCTCACATCCACCCCGAGAGCAGTTGTCTACCCCGTAATAGTCATGCCATTGTAGTGCCAGTGGGCGTATCTTCTTGAGAGTTTGGCATCATAGTTAGAGGATTCACAACTGGGTGGGACCAGTGATGATGTTTTCCCCGAGTAGACTGCATAGCACCTTTCAGTGCTCCGAAAGTCACCGAGCAGGGAGGAAGCTTCCAGCTCACTCCCAGCTTGATTTCTCTGTATCCCGTCGAGGTGTTTGAGTATAGGATGTTTCCTGCAATAGAATTCTATCATCTAGTTTACAACTCTTAAGAAGGTGCCCCATATTTGGCAGTGGGATTTTTTTATTCCCCTCCCCCTCAATCCACCCTCCAACTGTTTCACATGCCATACCTCCTCCCCACCCACCTGTCTCCATGTGGATATCCCCACCCGTGGCCACTCCACCTGACCTCTAAATTCCCTGGGATCTCCAGTCTCTTGAGGGTTAGGTGCATCATCTCTGAATGAACACAGACCCGGAAGTCCTCTACTTTATGTGTGTTGGGGGCCTCATATCAGCTGGTGTATGCTGTCTGTTTGGTGGTTCAGTGTTTGAGAGATCTCGGGGGTTCAGATTGAGACAGCTGGTCGTCCTGCACCCTGTAGGATCACCCTTCTCCCCAGCTTCTTTCAGCCTTCCCTAATTTAACAACAGGGGTCAGCTGCTTCTGTCCATTGGTTGGGTGCAAATATCTGCATCTTACTCTTTCAGCTGCTTGTTGGGTCTTTCGGAGGGCAGTCATGATAGATCCCTTTTTGTGAGCATTCCCTAGCCTCAGTAACAGTGTCAGGCCTTGGAACCGCCCCTTGAGCTGGATCCCACTTTGGGCCTGTCGCTGGACTGTCTTTTCCTCAGGCTCCTCCTCATTTCCATCCCTGTAATTCTTCCAGACAGGAACAATTATGAGTCAGAGATGTGACTGTGGGATGGCAACCCCATCCCTCACTTGATGTCCTGTCTTCCTGCTGGGATTCTTGTTTATTAGACAAATAATGAGTTTGAGGAGCTGTAGCACCTAGCAGTGAAGGATATCTCAGGTTTCTACCTGTTTTCTCATAAATATTAAATTTTGATTAACTCTTTGTGTGCCCTCATTGACCCCATCCCTGACTGCCATTCCTGCTTAAACCTCTCCACCCCAGAATTCCCTCTTTCTCCTTCCCCATCATCTGTCTGCTCACTTGCCCTCTTCCCTTAAGTCAGCTCTGCTTCCCCATGGTCCCTTTCTAGTTTCTTGGCTTGTACAGGTGCTCCGAGTTACATACAGATCTAAATATTCAATTTTTGGATCATATATGAGAGAAAAGATGTGATATTTGTCTTTCTGAGCCTAGTTATCTCAGTCATTATAATCTTTTCTGTTTCCATCCATTTACCTGCAAATTTCATCATTTCTTTTTACAAGGACTTGCATAAGAGAAATATCATTACAGAGAAATGGGTACAATGGTTGGGAGGGGTAAACATCAAGGAGAATAGGAGTCTTGAATTCAGTTCTCAGATCTACCCCACTACAAAGTTATTTGATCTGAGACCAACCCATTTTTCCATGTAATTGTGCCATAGGACACATGCCTCCACAAAGAGGGGTAACCATGCTTGCTATCTTTATCATAGAGGGTCCCTGCAGCCTTCAAAGAGGGTTATAGATGTGAAGGTCAGAGGCATGCCAATTGACTACGCGTAAACCAACAAACTCGGGAGAAAACTGCACCAGTGGATCATGAAAACACACAGATAATAATTAGGACTCTGCTTCAAGACTCCTCAGGGCAGCTGCAAAGGAGGGTTAGGAAATCAGGAGCCAGAGGGAAGTATCATTGCTAGGAGTTCCTAGAGCCATGCACATACTGAGGACGAGGAGACAGGAACTATGTCTTCTTTCATAAATTTCTGAACATAAGTGTAGTGGGTTGCAAATGTAGAGCGTACCCACTTTCATGGAATCTTTGTATCAACCCTGTGATGTCAGCTGGTCCCGTATCACGAGTCCCACTTAACTGATGAGCTTGCAATGGGTTATTTTAGGAAAGATCTATCCCCTCAAGTGACTATCAAACTTATATGGTATCCTAAAATTCAGCTCCCAAGCCCACACCTCTATTCTCCACTGTCATGGGCTTTGGTTGGTGCAGGCTGAGAAATACTGATACCACCCCATCTCTTCCTAGTTAGTATATAAGCAAACTAAATGCCAGGGAAGTAAAATGTAGCCACAATCACCCAGCTTGCTCAGTCACACGCCTCTAACGTGGTCTTCCCTGAGTCTTACAAAGTACTATCTATGCTGTTTGGGAGTCACCTCCGTCATGAGACAGAAGTGAGGGAGAGTATGACTTCCGAAGCTGGGTTGGAAAGGATGCAGTGGCGCCTCTCAGCCCCACCCTCTCAGAATATATTATATACATGGATGAAACTGTCAAAGAATAAACAAACAAACAAACAAACAAAGAGACTAGATAGTTCCTCTTTGCCTCCATCCTTTCAGAATACATGAATGAAACTGTCAAAGGACAACTTAAGTAAATAAACAGAATAACATGCTGGGTTCTGACTTGGGTCCTCTTGGGTCACTTGCTGGGGGTGGGGGGCTCTAGGTGACCATGCCACGCGAACCATAAACATGGGACACCGCCAGTGGGGGATGTGCAGTCTTTTGGGTTCTGGGATGCCAGTTGAAAATGACCTGTCTTCTTCTTTCTTTTGTTTCCTAGCTCAGACAAATGGTAGTGGGAATGCGGGCATGGAAGGGATCATGAACCCCTATACAACGTTGCCCACCCCACAGCAGCTGCTGGCCATTGAACAGAGCGTCTACAACTCCGATCCCTTCCGACAGGGTCTCACCCCACCCCAGATGCCTGGAGATCACATGCACCCCTATGGTAAGAGGGACTCAGTCCCCAGAGGTCCCTCTCAGTTCACGCTTGTGGGCTTCTCATTTTTCCTTAAACGTATCTACACAGTTCCCAGAGTCTTGCTGAGTTACCAAATATGAATATGTATCCCACAAAATATTGCTGACACCACCTATCTGATGGGTACAGAGGATTCCTTAGCACATTCTTTGGTAACATTTCCATGTGTCATCATTTTTGAGGCTCCTTTGTTGAGCTTTTCTTTGTCAACCTTGCTAATTAAGGCAATGTTCAAGGGATGTGTCCTGGAGTTTAGTGGGATGGAGTGAACAAGTATAGGTACCAAGGCCACTACATGTTTACATTAAGAAAGGCAGTGTATGACTTACACTATAGGTGACTTAATATGTGATACAACATGTCACAAGTTGTCCTGATGTTTGTACAATAAAGTTTAATTCAGCAGTCTTGTAAAATTTAGTAGCAGAGACATAAGGTGTGCACTCTGCCAACTTCTTTCCTTTAGTTAATATTTGTTGTTGTTGTTGTTGTTGTTGTTGTTGCTGTGTTCAGGAATGTGACCAATTGGTAAAATGCTTCTAACACATACATGAGGACAAAAGTTCAGGTCCCCAGCATCCATGTTAAAGTCAGACGTGGCTACAAATATCTGTAGCCCCAGTCTTGAGGGGCATAGACAGGTGTGTCCATGGAGATTGCTGGCCAGCCGATCTTAACAAACTTGTGACTTTCAAGAATAAGGAGGAGACCTGCTGAAGAAGATATCTGACATTAGCTTTTGTCCTCTATATGCACACACTCAGACATGTACCCAACACACATTAACATATACAAGCACATATCACACACACACACACACACACACACACACACACACACACACACACACACATTTGTTGTTAAAGTCCATTACTTTGGTTTAGCCCAGCTTCAGCAAACACTTAAGGGTGGTGTTTGAGGACCCTTACCGTCCAACCTCAGGAACATGTACGTTCTAGGTTTGTATTGTGTCTCCCAGTAATGCCCATCCATTTCCTCTTTAGAAGACACATATTATACGGGAAGCATATTCACTCTGTCACATGGGAGACCAGGGAAGATGTGGTTTTGTTGTTCATTTTGCAAATCCTTATGTCAGTGACTTTTAGCAAAATGAACAATTGAAACTCAATGATAAGTTTTAGGCACTTGCTTCAACCTCTCCAGTTGAACTGAAGTGCAGGTACACCCTGCCATGCCTTCCAGGTTTCAAGTTTTCGATTGGTACCTCATCCATGTTATAGTGTGACCCCCTGGCCCTTCTCTCCAGGGTACAGTTGAGGCCAGGCACCTAACTTTCCTTCGTTGTGAGGCAGAAATCTAGGGAGACAGAGAAATGTTGGTACATCTCTGCTACTGGAAATGACCAATGTTACCAGCAAGATCAGAACTTCATTTGAAGAATCCATGTTCATTTCTTACCATCTGTCCTCGAGGAGCCCTTTGTGAGGCTGAGGACATTCAGGATCCCTATGTTTCTCCAGCCTTTGGAGATGAGTTCTGCCTACCCCATGTTTACTGTGTAGACACCCTCACTGTGCATACCTTCACTCGTGTGGCTTAATGTTTTCCAACTTTGGACAAGAGCTCTCTATGAGACCGCTAGCATTGTAACCTTTACACTGTTGTGTCTAGTTGTTTCCACCCCATAGCTCATACTTAGTAGGTCCTCATCCCTGGGATGTGTTCAAACACTTGTTGAGTTCAACTAATTTCCTAGCATACAAGGATGTTACTTCTTCCAGACCCTCATGGCCATGTTCTATCTTCATTTCAGGTGCTGAACCTCTTTTCCATG